>OVAP01003608.1:0-16291 GCA_900406295.1 Aurinia saxatilis
TTGCCTCTTTTAAATAATTTCTATAACTTTCCAGAGATTTGATGTCATATTGAGAGCATTGCCTCAAACACACAACAAGTTGTTAACAAGTTTAAGCTACCTCAGTCTCATATTTACACAAAATTTTAGTAAGAACGGATTCTAAACCACTCCATTAGAGCTTCCTCCATCTTGAGGATCTTCCTTCCGAACTGAAGAAATACGACATTGTACTATTGCATCAATCGTAGCTTCAAGCTGATCTGAAGTCAGAGCAGCTTCCTCATGCCTTGTCCTGTTTTGCTCACGCTAGATTAGATGTATAGACACATTTGGAAAATATAACGAAGCAGGAATTGTTGAACTCTCCCTCTCTTCTCAACCAGAAGTTTGGGCCAACTGTTACAACTGAAGAGGAGCTACATATGATCATACAAAAACTTACGTGGCCCAAATTCTAGACTTATTGAGCATGAAGGCCAGGCTAATGGGCCACTTCTTATCCATCAACATTAAAAAGAGATTTTCATCTGTGATCAAATCCAGAAACAACAAGAGAGGAGGAATAATAATCAATCTGAGTTATTCACATAAATCTCCATACCAGTTCCTGGTTACTAAAAAAAAAATATATATGTTTTACTTCAAATTACAAACCTTAATAATGATTACAAGTCTGTTATCAAATTCTCGGTACAGTCTACCTTGAAGAAGAGATCTTACTAGCAGATCTCTTGATGGATTCTATTCTCTGTAACCTAATCTGTTCTCTGAATTTAGCAATGAACTCATCTNATATGTTTACTTCAAATTACAAACCTTAATGATGATTACAAGTCTGTTATCAAATTCTCGGTGCAGTCTACCTTGAAGAAGAGATCTTACTAGCAGATCTCTTGATGGATTCTATTCTCTGTAACCTAATCTGTTCTCTGAATTTAGCAATGAACTCATCTGCCTTCTTGTCCACGTCACTTCCATTGTTGCTGCTGCCACAGGCTCCTTCTTCCTCTTCTTCTATCTTCTTCTCTTTCATCTCATTGTCTCTTCTCCTCCTCTGTTCTTCATCCTCTGATTCCTCAGCCTTGCTTCCCAAGTAACTATTCTTCTCTGTTTCTTGTATGATATTTCTATGTTCATTCGGCTCCACGATTGGATCAGACCACCAGACTTTTCTAGTAGAGTTCCTTCTCGATGGACGTTCATCGGATTTCGTCTTCTGTTCCGACAGTTTTCTCCGTTCGCTGCTTGCTCTAAGTTTCGCCGGAGATGACTTGTAATAATCAGCCGGAGGTGGCGGAGGAGGAGGAGGAGGAGGAGGCGGTGGTGGATGAAAATCACGGTCTGCTAACTTCGTCTTCTGAGCTGACTCAATCCTGTAACGATCCTTTCTCGCCGGAGTGTTATAAAACGCCGGTAGCGGCGGCGGTGGAGGTGGAGGAGGAGGAGGACGTGACGGTGGTGGATGAAACTCGCCATGGAAATTATGTCTCCGGGCGATGTCTTCGGTTGATTTTGCTACAAACTCAGGTAAAGGTGTCGACTTTCTCGGAGAAGAGACAGAGTTAGATGAAGTCAGAGTCGTCGGAGTATTGACCAACGGCTGAGATTCCTCAGCCTCTGTTGATAATGATGATGATCTAGACCTCCATGGGATCGGCGAAGGAAGCACATCACTATGATCACCACCAAGACTCTTCAAGAGTTGTCTCTTGGATCTGACCTTCTCCCACCGATCGGGATGATCATTGGAATCAGACACCCGCGAATGATTTAAGCTCCTTACAGGCAAAAGCAGAGGCTTGTCTCTGTTGTCTGAGCTTACTCGATCCACAAAACGAGTCTCGGGGATTTTCAAATGGTGCTTGTTCCTCCATGTCTGAATCTTACTGTAATCACCGGAAGAATCATCGGACGGCTCAGATTCACTCTCGTGACCCACGTTAAAAACAGAGGACACTTCAAGAATCTTTGGCACGTATGAATTCGAATTATGATCAGATTTATGATCGTTATTGGTTGTCTCTCTTCCACCTCCTCCATCGTAGTTCCGGCGACTGAAGAGGCCGTAAGAGACAGCGATACCGACGAAGACAAGGTGGAGAAGCTCGAGGAGTCTGGTTTGGTTGGCGAGCTCCGGAGTTTGAGAAAGAAAGACAGGTACTACAGCGCAAAGCACAGTGAGGAAAAGAGCTTTGAAGAGGAAACGAGAGTAGAACTTTCGAGGGTTTTGATGATCTTCTTTGTTATTACCCAATTGGGTTGTTTTCTTTGAGCTTTTTGATTCCACCATTGAAGAGAAAAAAAAGGTGAGTTTTGCAGAGAGAAATGTCAAAAGGTTCTCTTTATTTGAAACAAGGGAAAGTGGGAAAAAATGCTAAGACTTAGAGGTTAAGTGATGTTTTTTTTTGGTAAGAAGAGAGAAAAAGATTGAAGAGAACAAAATCTGAAATCCAAGTTGATGTGTGAACTACTCTCTCACTACTAACTTTATGTTTTTTTTTTTGGGAGGGTTTCTAATACTATTCTTACGTTATTTCTGATTGTTGACAACGATTGAAGAATCTCTGTATCAATTCTCTACAAGATGATACAGATGTTACATTTGCGTTTGTAATCTTGTGGTATTTCTTAGGGTGCTTATCTTATTACATCATCTCAATTCAATTTAATTTGGATGTAGTGTATTATGTGTACATATGAGAATAAAATATTTGTGCCAATAACAAGAATTGCGACCAACATGGTCCCGTAATCTTGGTCGGCTAATGCAATAAAGGGAGCAGATTATTTAAATGTAAAGTGTAGAAGAAATAATGCTAATCAAGTAATGTAGAGAATATGGCAGAGGTCGCGTAGGCATATGACTTGGAACGAATCTAGATTCGCTTCTTTTGGCCTGTTTACGCTAAGCTTTATTACGCAGCTACTGTCTTCAACAATTAATCTACTAATACACTTTACTAACCAAATTCCATTGACTGGTTGGTCTTATAAACATTTCCTTTAAAATAATGCTGACAATGTATCTCTAGCTTTTGAATACAGTATACAATAACCTTTTTAAAAATTGCTCGTTATTAATTCTTTTTTAATTTTTAAGTTTAGTTAGAGAGAAAGCATGAGAAACTGGAAAAGAGAGTCTAATCATCAACACATCACCATGATGCGGCAGTGGATCACTGGTCGGCTACTTTATATCACTTTCATTTTTTCCATTTCCTTCTTTAATCCATGCACATAAGTTGAGAATTTTAGAAAGTGATTTTCTTTCCTTATTTTCTTAAACACAACATTATGATCCTAAACCATTCCGGTTATTAACATCCCAATTCAATGGTTAGAGAAACTAACCTGATAAGCTTTCACTTCACTTGCCAGTATAAAGCGGCTTACGCTTCTCAGCAAATGCAGCTAATCCTTCAAGACGATCTTGAGTATTGAGAAGCTTCTGATAACACATCTCTTCTACCTCCAACCCTGAAGCCATATTTGTCTCTATGCCTTCATCAATCGCTTTCTTCGCCATTTTTATAGCCATTGGACCTTTTTCATTTATCTGTTGAGCAATTTCAATTGCTTTCCTATTAGCTTCACCCGCTGCAACACAAAAGTTCACAAGCCCTAACAAAACAAAGAAGAAGAGTATATATGCATCATTCTTCATTTGGCTCGGTATATGTCAAATACTATTATACGGGAACTGCAAATTTAATAGTCACACACCCTTGTTTGCCGCTTCTCTTGCGTCAATCTTTCGACCAGTAAATATAAGTTCTTTTGATACCGATCTCCCAACTAGCCTCGAGAGCCTCTGTGTCCCACCAGCTCTGAATAGAAGCCGCGAGTAAGAAACTATCAGAAGAATGTAATAAGAGAATCCTTTTTGTTAAGAGTGATGAAACTTATTTTATACCCGGGGATTATAGCGAGTCCTGTTTCAGGCAAGGCAAATACTGCATTTTCGCCTGGACAATAAAAAAAATAACGATAATTGCTCATCCCGGCATTTAGCCTATGAAAGAAACTGACCAGATATGAACATACCACAGATTCTAAGATCACACGATAGAGCCATTTCGAGTCCACCTCCCAGAGCTGCACCTTCTACCGCAGCAATAGTCGGGATACTAAGTGCCTAGAAACACAAGTCTTCAAAGTCACTATAGCATGCAAATCATGGCAGATACCCAAAACCTAGGGCTTTTAGATAGAAATGAAAGAATACATGAAGCTCGACCAGAGAAAAAAAAAGAAATAACTCCTTAAAATAGCTTCATTTCATTACAACCACTATATACTCCTCTGCACTTTTACAAGTTTGAGGACTATCATTATTCCAGATATTTATAAGAAATAAAAGATAGAACTAATTCTGCAAATGCAGGAGGCCATCTAAGTGATTTGATGGAAGAAAGTGTAGAGACAATCATACGTAAGGTTGAACTTTAAGTTATCCCACAATCTTTTTGCAAATGACAGTAAAAGCAAATCTAAGAGAACCAGCAATGATATACCTCTATGAACGAGAACATGTAGCGCAGCGAGTTGACATAAGTGTGAACCTCAGATGGACTCATAGTTCTACGTTCCTGACATCCAAACAGATAACAAGAAAGAGCAAAAAAAATAAGCATGACTAATGAATACATGTGAAGATTCCAGAAGATATGAAAAGTTGCAAAACTACCTTGAGATCAGCACCTGCACAGAAAACTCCTGGAACCAAACTCGTAATCATCACAACCCTAAGGGAACTATCCTGATGTATAGTCTCAAATGTGTTCTGGAGGCTTTTCAGCATCTCCTTATTAATAGCATTTTTGGCCAGAGGTCTATCTAGTTTCACCTCGACGATCCCTGTAAATCATTATCAACACACATGCAAGCAGTGCATTTGTCATCTATCCTTTAACATTTATTTGTGCAAACACAATTATAAAAGAAACTCAAAAAGTTTCCAGAACATTAAAGACCACACATTTATCAAACAGTAACCAAATGCTAATACATGCAATGGTAAGAAACTAGTTCTCTCAAAAACAACATGTACAATCAGTACTGACTCAGATTCAAATAGCAAATGCGAAAGTAACAAATGGCAAATCCAATGAAAAACCATTTCTGTTAAGCAGCAACAACCTCAGCTACAGAAAGTAATAATCAACAAAACCCCTAAAGCAATTCAATAAAGGAGAAGTGAAATTACCAGAATCGGAACCAGAGAGACGATTAAGCTTGACAGATTCAGGCGGAGCGGTCTCAATGATGAGAGTTCGGCAAGTCTGGAGCATGTGATTTCGACTAAGAGATGATTTTCCGGCTAATTGAAGCAAACTGCCTCGACGGAGAAACTTGACGAAGCTCATCTTCACCGTGAAACCTCTCTTCAGGGACCCAAAGTTTAGATTTTTTTATAAAGCTTTCTCCTTTTTCGCTGAAAAACAAACACTTACTTAACCAGGTTTACAATTCCGGTCTTGAAACCCAGAGATTTGTATTAACACTTCAGAATGTTTTTTTGTTCTTTATTGGGCACTCAGTGGTCAATGCTTATCCATTACAGCTTAACAATTGTCAGCAATTCAGATAGTGTTAGGAAATACAATCCGGTTTAGACCGGTTTGGGACATAAACCAAATTTTGATTATTATGGAGAGAGGGAAAGAATGAGATACATTGTTGGCTCTGAAGCCTGAAGCCCGAAGCCTCTTCAAAGACTCAGACTTTATGTATCCATGCATCTAATCGAAGCTGCTTCAATGGTGGAGCTAATTTCCCTTTGTTCTTCTGCGGACAAAGCCATTTTCCCGAGATTTCCTCGGCTTTGGGGAACTGGTGATTAGACATTTCCTCCAAAACTCTTCTCTTCTTCTTTCTCTCCTTTTCTTCTTCGTCTTCCTCCTTGGCTATCTCTTTGGTACTTGAACACTCTTTTAGAACTCCTCTGATTGGTTTCTTCATGGAGCATCCGTCTCTTGCTTCCCTGAATCTTGCCTTTTTCGTAGTCACAAATCCAGTTTCAGTGCTTTTTCCAGTAACATTTTCCTTGTCATCTGATTCTTGGTCCGTTGACTCCATGTTGTCTTCAGTACAAGCCTTTTGAGCGACTTTTCCTGGAGACTTTTGTCCGCTGGAGTTCATGGATATGGTTTCTTGGAGCTGTTTTGGTCGCACCTCATGTAAAGTATCTTCGCTCTTCAAAGGTGATTCCGATTTTGGGTCATACGGGTAAATTCTGATGCTAAAGCTTGGTTTTACTTTTGGTTCACAGAATAAAGTTTCTGGACTGAAGATTGATTTTTCTTTCACTCCTTTAGTTGATGCACTTTTTTGTTCTTGAACCAATGACTTTTTTTCAATTTGTTGGTCTGCAGATGCATTGTCTAAGGAGACCTCCTTGGCCTAACATGCAGAATCCAGAAAGAGTGAATGAGAACTACCATAATCCAAAGTCAGACCAAAACTGTGTAATAATTTAAAAGACTACAGAGTGCAGTAAGATTTCCTTTTGTTTAGAAGGTTCAAGAACACAACTCACCATGTCTGCGGTTATGATTGCCTTGAAATTTTTTAATGTTGAACTGCGAGGAGTTTTAATCCCTTGCCTGCTCTTAGTTTTTCTAAAAAGACAGGTGCGATCTTCATCCTCCATGTCACTCTCCTCAATGACTAACTGATCTTTATCAGAAGTAGTAAATTCAAGAGTGTCTTCTGAAAGCTGGGGAGATTGATACTCATAGCTTGAAAACCAGTATCTGACATCGGGAGGCTCTGATAGAAGCAAAAAATAAAACATGTAAGTTTCTAACAACACATTTTACAAAAGCAAACACAGTAGTATATATGTAAAAACAACTGGTTTTACTTACCCGAAAGAGCAGACTGTGACTGGGAGAAATCTGTAACCTGCAAAGAGACTAATTCATGAGCTAAGAAAACATAGATCATGTAACTATGGGATAGCTCAAATAGTAGTACCTTTGCGGAAGAGACAGGTTGTTGGTGAAATAAACTAGGACAAACAATGTTCTTTTCATTTTCTGTTTGGGTCTCCTTTAAACATTCACTATCTCCAGGAACATACAATCGAAGACCATCACTGGTACTGGTATCCAGTATAGGTGATTCATAGACATAGCTCGAAAACCAGTTCCCTATATCAGGAGGCTCTGAGGAGCAAACCAGACTGGATTAACATCATATACATCCATTATTCATCAATAATCAAAAAAGTTAAACAAGAGGAATCACCAGAAGGAAATGATTGACAGAGTTGCGTATCAGAACTCTGGCCAAAATGTAAATAAATTAAATCAATCCAAAAGCTTAAAATGTAACAAATGACAAACCCACAAACTTAAAATGTCCAATCAGCTACCTGACTCATGGGCTTATTATGATCTTTCTCTGGGGAAACAGCAACTCCGAGATCTTGCTCACCAACAGGAATCTCATCTCCTCCGATTTCACTTGAAGTTAATGGGGGCGATTCATAGACATAACTTGAAAACCAATTCCCAATATCTGGTGCTTCTGTTCCGAATTAACCCACAAGAAGAACAAAAAAAAATTGTCAGAAACCCCACCTAACTAATCCCAGTAACTACTCTCACTCACCGGAAAGGGAAGCTGTAGAATCTGAATATCCATGTTCCTGCAAGAAAGATGAACACCAGATTTCAACAACTTAATTAATAAATTTTGCCAAGCCAAAGAGATTATACGGAACTCACCATCGAGAATAAGTTTCTCCACTAGATCTCTCTTCTCCGTCTCTGACTATCTCTCTTCTTCTCCAATTTTTGAGCGCTTTCTTTTTAACTTTTTAGCTTTCGCGCGCTAACTTTCGCAAAAAAATATCATAGAGGAATACATAATTTTCAACTTTATAACGGGCTTGTGACGGGCTTTTTAAGTTGTAGACCCAACACATTTTAAAAGATCAAAGTTCCAAATGGTTGAATCTGTAGGGGGGAACTTTTCCACTTATCAATTTCATTTCCAACTGATAAAAAATTGAGCAGAATCCATTTAAGAAAAAAGAAAAAAAAAAGAGTTGAAATGAGTTACAACTAAAATTTAAATNAACTTTTCCACTTATCAATTTCATTTCCAACTGATAAAAAATTGAGCAGAATCCATTTAAGAAAAAAGAAAAAAGAAAAAAAAAAGAGTTGAAATGAGTTACAACTAAAATTTAAATGTCTGTGTTTGGCTCCTAAGCAAATAAATTAAGAAGTCGCAATCCAATGAATGGCATCTGCTGATTCGGAGAGCTTCCCTCTTATTTGTCTTTGCTCATATTGTCAGCTTGGTCAATGCCCCCAGTGTTGCTGTTGTTAGTTGCCTCTTCATGAATCACACCGTTACTGTTGTTGGTGTCTGTCTTCTTGTTATCGTTACTCTGCAGTTCCATGTTGCACTTGTTGATGGTAGAGGCATCAACAAGTCCATGGTTCCACAATTTTATCATGAATAATCTCCAACACCTGATTTATTAAAAACCAAAATACAGATGTTGAGATGTTGTGTATAATAATGTGCATATACATTTGTATAATTCTAATTGAGATTACCAGAAGAGTGGGGAGAAATCAAGCAAATCTCTCTTGTGGACTTTGGTAAAGGTTTCACATGCCCAAGGTACATGACCATCCGCAATAATCCTACAACGAAATTCATTATTTCATTTAAGCAAGATATATTACAAAAGTTCCATAACTATTAAATCATAGGACAAAGTATATGGATATACCTTTGCTTTCGTACAAATGAGTTCCAAAGATGCATAAAATGTTTTTCATCGCTACTCACGTCCACAAAGTCTTCAAGCATCTGCAGGGTTTTTAAAAAAAATTCAAAAGCCATTAGCAAATTGTTCTATAGGTTTTAATTTAATGAAACATAAAAACAAATATTACAATACCTGGCGGTCTTCAATTTGTGCGACATCATCATCGAGTTCATCTTCGCTATCCCGATCCGACATCACCTGCTCAATCAACATTGGCTTTCTCGCACAAAGATGCAACTGTTGTTAGTGATAAGAAAACAGAAAAAAAACATGTATACTTTGATAAGATATTTTCGACATTAAATTCAAAGAATGAACTCAAATCACCTGTACTCTGTGAGAATGGTAAAACTGCCGTCTCTTAAGAAGCATGTTGCTGGAACATAAAATTCTAGGTTATTTTGGAAGTATACAAAAAATAATTTGTAAGGACAGTAACGGCAAACAGAACAGCGAAAACAAACCCTCTAGCCTCTGACCGCTCAGCGGATAATTTCCTAATCTTAGTTGGAGGGCTCACGGCTTCGCTTGGTGGCCTAGTTCTAGCATCAGAGTCCTGGGAACCTAAGACTAGCGAAGCATTGCTGGCTATTCTACAGCTTCCTGTGACATGCCATCCATTTCTTATATCAATTCTGGTAATATTTCACTCGCAAGAAGGATGAGAGGACAAGTATAAAAACTGAACAATCAAGAGATTGTATCTTCTTCCGTGATTTAAAATTCTAAGCCACAAGGATACCATAAGAGAAGATGAGAGGTTACCATTATTCGGTAAGGAGATTCCATTTTGTATGTCGTTAGCTAAATTGGGAGAATCCAATGGTAAAAAGCGTACATTAAGTCGCCTCGCCTTATTTCTACCGCCTCTTTTTCTATGCTTACGAGATTTCGAGCTGCAAGAAATTATGGTTGGGTTCATGGAGATGTAGGGACAGGCAAAAGCAAGGAGTTGCTGCAATTTACCAAAAAGAGAACGACTCAAATTTGTGTTCCTCGAATTGTTCTCCCTGGTATAAAGATGATAGAACAGAAATCAGCTTACATTTACTAGCTGTGGAATTTACCAAGATAGCAAGTTTAAACTAACTGACCTCAGTTCTGGATGCATCTAGTTTTACAGAGACATTAACAGTCTGATATTTTTCTAAAACCTACAATAGGAAAGACCCTTCTTAACAATAATTTAACCAAATACAGACATAGCGAAACAAAGAATATTATAAAACCACATACCATGAACTCATATTCAAACAAATCATGAGTAGAATTCAGATGAAATTGCAGGCCCTGCACAGACACAATACAATAAATTGTAAGCTTTATCCATGACAAAAATTCTCAGATAAGCAGATTAGTGAACACACAAAATATGCAACAAGAAACGGGAGTATAATTTCACACAGTATTAAAGAAACTCCCTGGTAATAGTTACCNGAATATGCAACAAGAAACGGGACTATAATTTCACACAGTATTAAAGAAACCTCCCTGGTAATAGTTACCGACCTTGAAGTTACCACACTGCAGGGAACAAAATGGACAAGAACAATTCTCCACAACTGCATTATGATAGATATAAGTTGGTAAATAAACAAAAAAAATAAAGAGAACGAGANAAATATGCAACAAGAAACGGGAGTATAATTTCACACAGTATTAAAGAAACTCCCTGGTAATAGTTACCCACCTTGAAGTTACCACAGTGCAGGGAACAAAATGGACAAGAACAATTCTCCACAACTGCATTATGATAGATATAAGTTGGTAAATAAACAAAAAAAATAAAGAGAACGAGACCATCAAATAAAATTGTCAAAGAACAGAGAACACCCACCTTCGGTTCTCTGTATTGTGTTAGTAGAATCCTTATAGTTGAAAACAACAATGCTCGTAAATTGTGATCTAACCAAAACACAACAGGAAAAATGTCAAGTATAGAATCATAGCTCTCAATACAGAAACATATTTATACAGTGCCACCATATAACACATTCATCAGTTTCCAAATTACATAAAAGAAAAGAAATAANGATACAGAAACATATTTATACAGTGTCACCATATATATACATACATTCATCAGTTTCCAAATTACATAAAAGAAAAGAAATAAAAATCCATACTNAATACAGAAACATATTTATACAGTGCCACCATATAACACATTCATCAGTTTCCAAATTACATAAAAGAAAAGAAATAAAAATCCATACTTTGCTTCGCCCTTTGCTTGTCTTTTGAAGCTCAAGCATCTATCAAGAAACGGTGGCTGCATAAACAAAGAAGAGATTACAAAACAAATCACACACACTCAAAACCAGAATCAGAAGTCAATTTGAAGAAAGTAAAAAAAACATACGTTGCAAAGAGAGTAAGTGCGAAGAATTTCGTATAAACGAACAGGTTTACAAAAGGGCAAGAGATTCTTATCAGATGAAACCTTATCCTCCTGTGAGGATTCCACACTCTGATTTTGCCTACACATCTCGTTTCTGCAAAATCGTGCGATTCCACAAAGCTTCCCGACAATTAAGGTTTCAAGTTCATAGCTAATCAACTCAGATCCCGATTCCTACAATACAAGAAGAACAATTACAATTACCAATTGTCTGAAAATCGAAGAATCAGCAGATTATGGAAGAAATAAAAAATTCGAAACGAAATCAAGGTTAGGTAATGTGGGAGCTAAATTGGTTAGTATGAAGGAGAGAGCTAAGATGAGTGTAGAGACCTNCAAAAACGAAATCAAGGTGAGGTAATGTGGGAGCTAAATTGGTTAGTATGAAGGAGAGAGCTAAGATGAGTGTAGAGACCTGATCGGGGAAGAGATNAAAAAATTCGAAACGAAATCAAGGTTAGGTAATGTGGGAGCTAAATTGGTTAGTATGAAGGAGAGAGCTAAGATGAGTGTAGAGACCTGATCGGGGAAGAGATAGATTCGTCGGAGAAGAGAGGAAGAGGAAGAGGAAGATAGAATTAAAGTCAGTAGTCTACCCTCTTTTTATTTCTTTTTCTCTTTTTGTTATCTTCCTCTGTCTTTTTTTTTACCTTTTATTCTCTTACCAACCTTGGTAATGGTAGTAATTAAATCNATTAAAGTCAGTAGTCTACCCTCTTTTTATTTCTCTTTCTCTTTTTGTTATCTTCCTCTGTCTTTTTTTACCTTTTATTCTCTTACCAACCTTGGTAATGGTAGTAATTAAATCAAATTTTAAATAAATAATAGTCTAACAAAATGAATTAAAATTATATTAACAAACCAATAACTTGAATTTCACATGTGTATGTGCTTGGTTTATGATTTACTTTTGGTTTGTGATTTTAGTTCTTTGTTTTTTTGTTGAATATATGATTTTGGAGGTTAAATTTCCCTCGATTATTTCGATAATTAAATTTCGTCAATTTTGTAATTCACATATTTTTTAATAAAATAGCTTTTCATCTAGATTTATAAAAAAATTATTCAATTTTTTTCTTATGATTTTTGTTTATTTAGAATAGTTTCTCTTATTTGACTTTACAAATACACTGTATAATCTGAATATAATACGATTTATCACCGTATACGTCTAAATCTCTTAATTTTGATTAAATCTACTTTTGGTCATGTAAGCCAATACAAGAGGTATGTGCGTTGGCTTTGGATATTGTTACTCAATATAAATTTTACACATTGTTTGGGTTGGTATACGCGTCGTTTGAGTTGTCCTTGGATATTGTTACCCAATATAAATTTTATGCGTTGTTTGGGTTGGCATACGCGTCGTTTGGGTTGGCCTTACATATTGTTACCAACCCAATATAAATTGTATGCGTTGTTTGAGTTGTCCAATATTTTCCACCTTATAACCCGATCCATAAGTATATCTCATAAACATTTCTATATAGTGGAACCTGATACACTTCAGATATTCTCGGCTACCTATTGGACTCTTTCTAGGTGATAACATGATGATAACATAATCGCTAGACTATAAGTCCTAGTTATAACTATCAACCTTTAAAATATAAGAAACAAAAGTAAAATTTGGTATCAAAAAATTATTTTAATGAATATCTAAAATAAAATATNTGTTGTTTGAGTTGTCCAATATTTTCCACCTTATAACCCGATCCATAAGTATATCTCATAAACACTTCTATATAGTGTAACCTGATACACTTCAGATATTCTCGGCTACCTATTGGACTCTTTCTAGGTGATAACATGATGATAAGATAATCGCTAGACTATAAGTCCTAGTTATAACTATCAACCTTTAAAATATAAGAAACAAACTGAGTAAAATTTGGTATCAAAAAATTATTTTAATGAATATCTAAAATAAAATATGTGGTTATTAAACCACTTTATAATGTATTTTGTGGATAGTATATAAATTTTTGATATTTTAATGTATTAGTTTTATTAACCTCTTTAATTTTACAAATAATTTTAAAAAGAGTTATTAAAAATATATAATCAAGTTAAATGATCGCTAGAATATATGTACTATGTCATCATAATATTAAAATGTTATTGTATCACACACATATTTTATATTTTCATAAATATATTATTTATATATATTATATCATTAATTTCTAATTTTATATTCTAATTCTTCGTCTATCGTTAAAACTATTATTTTAATTTTCCACGGTTGTGATTATTTCATTTGATAAAAATACATATTGATTACTAATTTGATACAAGTTACATGTATGTATATGTTACGTGTCATCATGCTCGATATTCATGATGTCTAGGTTGATTACACTAAAATCTAGTCAACAATATGTTATATTTGTAACAAAATGCAAAATGAAGATGTGAATGTGAGTTTGAATCCCACTAATACATCACAATTAATCTTTCAATCGCTACAGTTCTCAGTAATTAATCAAACAGTAGAATGTGTTTAGTCAAAGGTTGAATCGACGGGCATGACTTTTCCACGTGTCATTAAGATAGCAGAGCCGGAAGGTAATCGTTCTCGATGACTGTTCTTCGAAAGCCATCGTGCGATGGGCCAACAAAAAATAAGTTGTCATTTGAATTTTATAGTTGAATCAAGCTGAAATGGTTACGAACTTACTTGTAACATTTACATTTAACAACGTCACTTTCGAAAAGTTTGTATATATTATCATTATAAGGAAAAATATATACATGTCAAATTCATTTAAAATTGTTAAATTTCACCGAAGTAGATGCAAAGGTGAATACAGCGCAAAAGGTGTAAGATATATGTGTTTTGAATTATTCAAGTATGATGATTCANCTTGTAACATTTACATTTAACAACGTCACTTTCGAAAAGTTTGTATATATTATCATTATAAGGAAAAAACATATATACATGTCAAATTCATTTAAAATTGTTAAATTTCACCGAAGTAGATGCAAAGGTGAATACAGTTTACGCAAAAGGTGTAAGATATATGTGTTTTGAATTATTCAAGTATGATGATTCATTCAAGTTTTTTGGTTCTGTGGTGATGATTTATCAAATGAAATAATCTCTTCTGAATATTATATCATATGATGTCATATACGAGTATGTTTGACGACACAAATGTTTGAAATGTAAAACTCTTGTTGGACCGGTACGTTGGTAAAAGGCTGTACGACGATTGATACTATCATTTTTTTCACACCTAGAGTGGAATTATAAATTGTATTACTTGACCACAACGTCGTCATTCTTTATCTGTGTCATCCTACGCACGCTAATTCCTATGGATACGACTGACCCATGAACAATTATTAAAATTAAACCAATTCTTCATATATATACTTCGTAAGCAACTTTCTGCAACTTTTGTAGAAAACTCGAACCGGCGTGTGAATCAATTGAACCGAGTTGAATATTTTAGGAATATTTGTTCACACCATAATATATTTTAATACAGAAAGTAGTTGAAAGCAAGACCGACCTAACCTGCAAAAGTTACCTGGTTGGGTTAATTTGCTACTCAACATTCCTTTAGCAGCTTAATTAAACGTTTAAACATTTTTTAATCTAAAAATACTACTAGTATTTAAACTTTTCAGCCACAGAGCAAAAAACAATTGACTCTTTTAGAACAAAAAATGGTTTTTGTTCTTCTGTAGTGTAACACTGTACCTTCAGAGCACAAATCAAAAGATGCTAGCTTAGCTAGTATATAGGAAGACGGCACAATAGACCAAAACTTATCTATTCTTGAACGAGACTTACCCAAAATATTACTTTGAAGTCCGATTTGTCCATCAAGTCTATTTATAAAGATAACACATGACAATATTATGCATTAAAATCCTGCGTGTACTAAATAGATTGTAATAGATAGCGATAGTGGTAAACAATAATGAAATAATCAAGAAGTAAAAACTGAATAATATTATTTTGAATTTGGATAGTTATTAGTTTTTGTGATTAACAAGTATGAAGAGTTACCATGACTAAGCCACCGTTAAGTACGTTCTGTACTTTGTATGGTTGCATGTGCAAAGACTAAACTCAAAGACTTTTCATGAAAACACACGGAATTCTGGGAGACTCCATAATGGGAAAAGGTCCAAAATATATTAAACAATGGCCAACCAATCCGGTCCTAACCAGAATAATTCCAATATTTATTCCTTAAAACCGAATATACAAATCAAATAGAAAACAAAGTCAAGTCAGACAAGAGGGTCAAAATGGTAATACACATTCAAATTTCAAGACTAAAAGCCATCGAACATTTTTCATTTAAATACACAAACGCACTTGGTATTATCTCTGTTCTTGTTATTCAAAACTCGAGAGTTCTCTCTATCCTCAGATGCAGACACTCACGCATAACACAACCGACATATTCCTAGCAAAACGCCGTCGTTTCACTTGCAATTCTACTCAAACCTTGGTCCAGTCGAAGCCCACTTCGGTTTTTCCGACGAAACAAACCAACCAAGAACATCTCAGAAACCTCGAAAACGTTCTCAAAACAACAAGTCATCAAGAGAATGTATCTTCTCGTCATCAAGAAAAGAAGAAGACTAGTTTACTCGGTGGTTTAAATCTGTCAAGAATATGGCCTCAGATGAAAGCAGCCGTTGAAGAAATGTCACCGAAGAACCTGAAGAAACTTCAAAGGCTTCTCTCCAAATCAGAGGAACGTTCACCAAAGAACAGACTCGGGTCTAAATGGAAAGAGCTACACGGGTTAAACAACTGGGTCGGGTTACTGGATCCTCTAGACGAGAATCTCCGGCGAGAGCTTGTCCGGTACGGTGAGTTTGTTCAAGCGGCTTATCACGCGTTTCACTCTGACCCGGAAGGTTCGCCGAGACAGGTGGCGTTACCTGATAAGTCCTTTAAAGTGACCAAGAGTCTTTACGCCACGTCATCTGTGAGTTTGCCTAAGTGGATTGATGATGTGGCACCTGATCTGAAGTGGATGACTAAACAGAGGAGTTGGGTCGGGTACGTTGCGGTTTGTGATGATCCGAGCGAAATCCGACGGATGGGAAGGAGGGAGATTGTCATCGCCCTTCGTGGTACC
>OVAP01003609.1:0-16291 GCA_900406295.1 Aurinia saxatilis
TTCCGACGGATTTGTCCGTCAGATCTACCGTGTTTTCTTGTAGTGTGATACGATATATATAACTCTTTTCGACTAAAAAATATTATTAAGAAATAATAATCATGAGACGTTTACAGCACCGAATAAAAAAGAAGGACAAGAATGATACAGAGACCAATCATGATTACACTTACACGTACGGCCCTCGAATGTGATGGTAACATCAGAAATGTATCGAGCCACAACATTTGATTAACTAGTTAAGTTGTTGCCCTCAAACATAACTGATTTATATTCCAAGGACCAAACCTGTGCATGCCTCCTCAATCGTTCAATCGTACGTACGTTTGCCTTGAAATTTTCCCATTTATTTAATCAATGAAATATATACTTTCCCCATTTGATTATAATAAAATTTAGAAGAGTTGTTGTTTGTCACACTTTTAAATGAGTTTCCCACTAAAGAGTTTTAACATTGACTTCCTAAATCTGTTTTGTTTTTGTTTGGGTTCGTTCTCTTCCCATGCATGCACAAAAAAGCGTATTTAGGTGCATGCATGGAAGATAGTCGATAGTGTCATTAATTACGGATGGTTGTGTCCAATCATACGTCTCCGTTGGTTATCCAGCCTGGCTTGGACCTCTTTTTTTCCGCTATGATACGATATATATATGCCTCTTTTCGATTTGATAAAAAAAAAATATATATATAAAACTATTTTCGACTAAAAAACATTATTATTATTTTTTTAACAGTTTTTATTATCGTAATTATTATAAAAACAAAAAAGGACTATCAGCACACACATTGTTGTTTCGTCGAACATGAATAATTAACTTGAATGGTGAGGAAGCCAGCCAACCACCACCAAATATGCAGTAAGATACCTGTGTTCTGTTTGTTTATTCTTATGCTCTGTTTTTTTTTCCTAGCTTTCTATTTGCTTTATAGTTCTCCTTGTTGAGTTATGGTTGTAAAACAGTATTTTAAGTTTGCTTAATGAATCATTCTGATGGAAAAAAAATGTTAAAAGTAATTCAAATGATTCAATCTCAAGCTTAAGGTTTGAGAGAAAGTAGAGGAATCAAAGGCAAATATACACTTGGTTTCAAAGGCAAGTATACAGTTGGTTTCTGACATGTCCAATGATCATAAATCTATTGAGAGAGCTTTTCTCAAACCGAATTTTGGTATCATTAATGTTGATACGAAAATATTTCAAAGTGCAATAGATTTCACAAATATTACAAAGTCTTTGCAGATACAAATAATGTTGTCTTGTGTCAGGCTTGATGTCAACTCTAGGGTATGATAAAAACGATAGTAATTTCTCACTACGACTCTGCTTTCTCATTAACCTTTTTTAGCTTCCATGATTATGGAATGGATCTGTTGATGATGCTGAGGGATGATGATTCAGATTCAGATTATGGCTGCGACAACTAAATGATAGTGATTCTGATGATGCCATTGACATGGATAGCGATGACAGTTACGATGAATGTTTTATTGAAATTTATAACAGTTTGAATAATAATGGTGATGGTGGTTGTGAGAGGAAATTTGATAGTATTAGTGACAGCAATCAAGATGATGATGCTAATGATGATGATCTAAATTATTCTTTTATGGATTTCACGGGCTGCACATCAAAATCGGGATTCGATGGCCCAGAGTATGGTCCGAGAAACACTTGTCTTATACTCTTCAAATTATCTCT
Organism: Aurinia saxatilis; assembly: GCA_900406295.1. NCBI lineage: Eukaryota > Viridiplantae > Streptophyta > Magnoliopsida > Brassicales > Brassicaceae > Aurinia > Aurinia saxatilis. The sequence goes on from OVAP01003609.1 coordinate 1,701, forward strand.
AATAGTGTGAGTCCATGGAATGAAGGATAATCTTATGCATCTGATGATGATGATGAAGACGGTGATAGCCGTGAGAAGAACTTTGTAAATATTTTCAGTCCTTTGGAAAACGAACTAATACATCTTTCTTATTTTAACTTTATACCAGTGTTCACTGACTTTAAAAACAACCACTCCTCCGGAGTGTATGAACCCAAACAATGTAAACAAAGGAAAGATGAATATCATCACACAAAGAAACAAAATAGTCACCTCATAGCATTTCCACGAGGACAGTAAGAGCTTATTAGTTATGACCTAAAATCTCAAGTCCTAAACATTTCCATGAGCTTCACGTCCTCTACATGGTCTACAAAGGTGTGAACTATGCAATCCTTAAACGCATCCATTCCTTGGATTTCGACTTTTCTAATAGTTTTGCTCTCGATGTCATAGTAGAAAACATAGAAAGGGTTGGATATACGGCGCGGAGCCAACACAATTTCATTTGTGCCAGTCACTCCAACAAAGTATAACTTGATATCTTCAACTGCATTCTCCCATAGAGCAGGCAATACGTAAACATGCTTTGACCATTCATGTTTCTCGGCGTCTTCTGAAACCCACAAATCAAAACTTCTAGTTGTTCTTTTAACTCTGTCATACCGATACGGCTCACCTGAGAAAAGATCACCTGAGGAAAGAACACCTAATTTACCCTTGTAGTTTACCAAGGAGAAAGCCCCCGTTAAAAGCATACCCTCATCTATCTTAATACGTCTAAACTTCTCAGACCTGACATCAAAGCAAATGATGACGTTGGTCGCTAGAGGATCATTCATCGTAGCTACATAATACAAAACACCATGTATGCATATCCACTTACGTAAAGGATAATGATCAACATGACATTCAACCTTTCTCCATGACGGGTTTTCAGTTCCTAATGTCAGAACGTGATGCTCCAGAGATGTCATCCGACCTCTAAAACCTAGAGGGGGGGTGACGGACAATACCTTGTATTGTTTATCAATCGGATTATACCCAAAAAAGTTTTTGACTGAACACATATTTGTATTCACTTCGGGTAAACGTACAGATTGTCCAGTGCTAGGGTTAATTATCTCCGTCACTGTTTCTCTACTTCCACAAATGACCCAAGGATGTATAGCACAGACCAAACCACGAACATAGCCACAATTTTGAACTGGAGTGTAACTATCAAGGGGAATCTTCATATGATAATTGGCAGATACAAGAGACAAATACTCATCAGGATTTTGAACCTGAGGTGCCGTGAAGATGACTAACTGACCGTTTTTCTGGCAGGAGAACAAGAGTTGAGGACGAGACGAAGATTTGGCCAACAACAAATCGGTGAAGCATGGAATACGTAACGTGGTATCCCAAAGTTTCGATACACAACGACATCTCGCTATAGATTTAGCTGGCAATCGAGAGAGTATCTCTACAATGAGATCAGTTGGGATGTATTCTCTTCGTGTTTTCATGGCGTAGACAGAAACAGTGCAAACCTTAAGTGAACCCTAGATAACGATTACTTCTTAATTGAGGCAATAACTGAAATATATTGTCTTGTGTGAAAACACTAATATTTCATAATAATTTCTCATAATTCAACGCCAATAATAATTGCTATTTATTGTAACAGTTTATCGTATTAATTAATTAATTAAAAAACCGAGAAAACTTAACGAATATATCTCTATGTAACACAAGAATTTTTTTTGAAAAATCATTTTTACAAAGTGGTTTTAGTGATTTTTTATCTTTAGTGATTTTTGTTTCCACACACATGAACTTGAAATAGAAGAACTGATGTTCTTCATCGTCCTCCTATAGCAAATTAAGGCCAGCTCTCCATTAAAAGCAAACTTGCAAGCTCGAACTACATAGGACAAATTTACTTCCTCCATAAACTCCGAAACAGCAAAGATTTACGCGTAATGCAACCTCAAAGATCTTGCTCTCGATCAAACATCTGTGTGGAGACAATGAGAAAAGAGACCGTCCACTGGAAGCCTGAGCACCAAGCTTCAATCGAGCCGGAACAGTTGATAAAGCCCACCTAAGATAAATGAGATATCCAATATAGAGAATGAATGAGATACAATCTGATGCTGTGTAGATTTAGGATAATTACCATTTATCTGTATTATTATTATATTAATTATTGTATTATTTATTTTAGAGAATATCTAGAATATTATGGTATTTATATTTTAGGAATATTATTATAGAGTTTTGGTTTTTTAATAAATAGGCTAGCTATGCTTTGTATTTCATTCAGTTTATGATTTGATAATAAAGATATTTTAAGAGGTTTTGATAACCATTGTGAAGAGTATTCACAAACCCTAGAACTTTTGCGAAAGCCTTGAAAAAAGGACTCTCAAACCCTAGAATCCGGGTATTCTTAGACTTAACGGATTTCTAATTTTATCTCTAGAAGCTTCCGCTCCATCACAACCGAACCAAAGTTGGGGTTTGGTGTTTGAATGCTAGCACTGAGAGGTCCGAGAACCAATGAAAAACATGGCGAAGGGAAAGAAGGTCCAAATGGGTACATAATGCACATCGGTTTTTCGGTTCCAAGAAAAGAAGGTCCAAATGAGTACATAATGTATATCGGTTCGGTTTCAGTTCGGTTCCAAAATTGGAAGAACCATATGGGTACCGAAAAAATTCGGTTTTGGTTCGGTTCCAACTAAATACCCATAATAACCGAAAAACCCAAACAAATTTTGGATATACAAATTGGAACACCGAATAATAACCGAAACCGAAAGAACCAAACTGGAACCAAAATAACTAAAATAACCGAATCAAAACCGAAAGAACCGACTGAAACCTCCAAAATCTCTAAATAAACAGAAATAACCGAACCAAAACTTACAAAATTACTAAAATTTACTAATAAAATAAATACCTGAAAATAATACTAAAAATCTATTAAAAACATTATAATAATACACTTAAAATAATATACTTAAATATGCATCCGGACATACACCCAATCTAAAACAAAAATATCTATGAATTTACTTATGATTCAGATATTCGGCACCTATTCGGTTCTTTGGTTCGGTTCGAGTCTGGTTCTTCGGTTCTAAAGATTTAGGATCCATTAGATTCTTTTGAATAATCGATTCCGGTTTGGTTTGGATATTTTTTATTCGGTTCCCGTTCGATTCTTAGGTTCCAATTACGAGAAGGAGGGCCCGGTACCGGTGTTATGGGAACCACAGGTCCCAGTCTATCTAGATCTAAATCTAGAAAGAGGCAAGAGAAGAACTTTGTAAAATATTTTGAATCCTTTAGAAATCGAACAAATACACCTTTCTTATTTTAATTTTACCAGTGTTCATTGACTTTTAAAACAACCGTATCATCATACAAAGAAACAAATAGTCACCTAATAGCATTTCCACGAGTTATGACCTAAAATTTCAAGTCTTAAATATTTCCATGAGCTGCACGTCCTCTACATGGTTTACAAAGGTATGAACTATGCAACCCTTGAACGCTTCCATTCTTTGGATTTCGACTTTTCTGATAGTTTTACTCCCATAGACAGCTGGAACATAAGCTACATAATACAAAACACCATCTATGCATACCCCGTCACGTACAGGATAATCATGTGCAATGCTACATTCAACCTTTTTCCATGACGGATTTTCAGTTCCTTATGTCAGAACTTGATGCATCTCAGCTCCAAAATGTGTAGGGTGAGGGACGGACAATACCTTGTATTGTTTATCAATCGGATCATACCCAAAAAAGTGTTCGAACCTCAACCACTTTGTATTTACTTTAGGTAAACCTACAGATTGTCCAGTGCTCATCTCCAGCACTGTTTCTTTACTTCCATTAAAGACCCAAGGATGTATAGCACAGACCAAACCATGAACAGAGCCACAAATATGAGTGTAATTATCAAGGGAAAAGTTCATATGATAATTGGCGGATGCAAGAGACGTATATTCATTAGGATTTTGAACCTGAGGTGCCGATAAGAATACTATCTTACCGTTTTGTTTTGGCAGGAGAACAAGAGCTGCGGACGAGACGAAGATTTAGTCAAGAACATATCGGTGAAGTATGGAAGAAGTAACGTGGTATCCCAGAGTTTCGATACACAACGACATCTCGCTATAGATTTAGCTGGCACTCGAGAGACTATCTCCATAATGAGATCAGTTGGGATCGGATCTGAGTATTCTCTTCGATTCACTGACGCGTTTTCCATGGCCTAGAGAGAAACAATGCAAAACCCTAGGTGAAGGTGAACCCTAGACAACGATTACTTCTTGATTTAGACAATAACTTACAAAGATTTTTCTTGTGTGTATATTAATACAAACATTAATACTTCATATAAATACATTAAATCTTAATATTAAATTTTTTCTTATAACTCCACCAATAATAATTGACCGTTTCTCTTCAAATAAAAGTTTTGGCAAAAGTCACACCAGGAGCTAACAGTCACGCACCAATAGGCGGGTAACACAATAAAGACAAAGAGAACTACACTAAATTGTCCTGATGCAAACGATCACTCAACCAAGAAGGACCATTACGAGAGATGTATGACTGATATCTATATTCCTTCGTTACACTATTAGCGATACAGATCGCCACTTGATTGGCTGCTGAAGTAGTGCTAGTAAACGAACAACCTTGTATGGAACGCATAACACTGAAAACTCTACCTAGCATTGCTCGAACTGATGGGAAATGAGATGGATGATGTAATGCGTCCAAAAGTTGTAAGTCCGACACTTCGAAAATGACGTTTTGAAGATGCAAGTTCTCCAAACAAGAAGTTGCCCGTGTAAGTCCTTCAATCTCCGCTTCCAGCTTTGTGGCCGTATTAGCAAAAGCATTGCGGCCATGAAACCGGTGAATCCCATTGTGATCCCTTATAATCCAGCCCGTCCCACTCAAACAATTGGCGTGTACCCAAGAACTTGCCACATTACATTTAACTAACGGCTCTACCGGTTTCTTCCACCTTTGTAGCTCCACTGTCGATTTATTTGTCAGGCCATGAATATTTGCAGAAGACCATTCTAGCCTGTCATCTTTATCCCGTTGCAGAATAAATTCCTTTGTGCATAATTGTTGTTCGAAGACTAACCCATTTCTCGCTTTCCAAATTTGCCACAACAACTAGGGAAAACCTACAAACTCATCACTATCGGAACTATTATTTACCAAATAGTGGAGATTGAGAAATGTTGAGGACAAGGAGAACCCATGAGGTGGAAGTTGGAGGCCAGATAACTCCCAAACCTCCACCGCTCGGGGACAATGGAACAGAACGTGGGGAATAGTTTCATTAGAGACCCCACACGCCTGACATTTTGGATCTAAATTCATCCGGCGAGAATTAAGTCTATCTTTTACCGCTAGCGCTCCTTAAAGGCATCTCCAAAGGAAATGTTTTATTTTTTTAGCTGCTTTAACATTCCAAATTTTGGTCCATAGAGATTTCTCCAATGGAGGGAGTGGATCTGCCCTTGCCAACTCGGCATCCATAATTAATTTGTAACCACTTTTAACCGAATATGATCCCGAGGGTGTAAAACCTCAATAATAACCATCTTGCAAAAAACGAGATGGTTTGATTTTCTGGATTCGATTGCAGTCTACGTCGTAGAACAACTCCCTTAGCAGATCTTCATCCCAAGTATCAGAACCAGGGATCAAAAGATCAGCTACACGAAGATCAATATCAAAGGTATGTTGGCGTGGATACGGGAAACGAGGCCCGTTGGCAAACAGCCAACAATCCGAGAAGATTAAAGTATCATGCCCATCACAGCTCACGTCCAAACAACAAACTTCTCCAGGCGTAGGATGGACTAACACCAATACCACATTCAAGAAAATTATCCACAGGGAAATAACGACTTTTAAAAAGTCTAGATAAAAGAGAATTGGGGTTGTCAATGAAACACCAGGCTTGTTTACATAACAATGCTTGATTAAACGAAGCAATATCATGAAAGCTCATACCACCATTCTCCTTTGTCATGCATAATTTTTTCCAAGCTACCCATGTAATTTTCTTGTGGTTATCTCCAGTACTCCACCAGTATTGGGTCATTGCACTAGTCAAAGGTCTTTCAACAGTCGAAAACAAGACATAGCGTAAATTGGCAAGGCTAGTGCAATTGATTTTAAAAATATTTCTTTCCCCCCATGAGATAAAGCCTTGACAAACCAACCCTGCAGTCTAGACTTTAGTTTCTCATGTATAAATTGTAGCAACTTCCGTTTAAAGCCACTAAAACATTCAGGTAGACCCAGACCCAGATAAAACAATTTATCGTATTAATTAATAAAAAAAATACCTAAATTTTTTTTTAACAAATCTACATTTTATCTTCCTAGAAAGGAGGGTACTTCTTAATTGACCAGGTTGGTTGGGTACAAAATAAGCAATGCATCTTCTTGTGATTTGCAAAGTGAGTTTTGACCACATGACACTCATATTGCCATACATGCAAAGTTAATCAGAAAATATGACATGATCTCCCTTTACCTAATCAGGGTTCGACAATCCTATTTTTGGCGATTTTTGGAGATTGTTCTCCATTTCTCAATAAGCATCTGAATCAATTTGAGGAAATGGAGGCTGAAACAAACTTCGATTTGGCTAATTCGGTGAAGAGCTTAACAAATTTTATATAATGTTAGACATTTCTGCAAGAATTTAACATACCACTTATTCTTCTAAAATTTACATTGTTATTCTAAATTTTAGACTTAAATTTTTTCTCCTCAAAAGTATCTGAAAAGAAAAATAAAGGCTCTATGAAATATATATTATAGGTATAACATTACTATTTATCAACACTGGGCCACAACTGGCCGGCCCATTAGCCTAATTATTAGTTGACAAAGAAAAACATTACTATTTAATAAACATTATTAGTTGCATATTATTTGAATCACAAATATATACAAAGGAAAGAACCATCCGGATCCAAAATATAGTGAAAATTAATTCAGATCAATCAATATAGTCATGTGTAAGTGAAGATCAGTCTAAAATCAGTTACAAGCTGTTGAATCAAGCAACATGAAGTAATCAATTAAACAGATTAAGAAATGCTTTAAATTTTCCGAAAGCCTTGTCCTTTTTCTATTTATCAAACCATAAAATCTCCTAAAAATCCTCTACCAAAAAAAAAATCACTAATGAGTACGGAATGCAGAAACTGCATAAATAGAGAAGCAAAGGACAATCAATATGTTAAGATAGAAGGATGTTCTTTTCAATGACAGAAAAAAAACATGTAAGTGGTGAAAGAGAGGCATTCTCTATTGTGGTGAGAGGCACACCAATATTTTCAGGCTCTAAGAAAAAGATAGTCATAAGGCTTAAGGAACTATGGGTCGTTTTATGGCTTCATTAAGGCGCTTTTCACTTCACGACTAATTTTTCATAATTTTTTAAGGACAATTGGACCAAATAGGTAGAGATTTTGATCAAACACCCCTTGATTCATTCTGCACTTTCTTAGAAAATGCATAGCCAGTCTTACGTAAATAGGAATAACTTGAGATATAATTGTTGAAATTGCTTCAAATCACCTGTAAATGAAAGGTGATTTCTCGTATATCTTGTGTATCAAAACTTGAACAACATCCATTTGCAGGAGTTTCTTCATTTAAATGTCTAACCTTCGGTTCTTGAAAGATTTCCAAATTCTAAAATGTTGGTTTGTGGAGAAAGATCTCACATCAGAAATATGAGAAGGGACTAGATATATAAGAGGATTGGGTCTTTGCACTAGTTGTCAATTGGATTTTAGTTGGATGTCCATGAAATTTTACATGGTATCATAGCCCAACACACTTGTCACCTTTAGTCCAGCCTAGAAAGTGGTCCAATCACTCCTCTTGATTAATGGCCCAAGAGAGACCCAATTATGTCGAGATTGCTAGAAGAACATTGTCTCGATGGGATTGATGGATTTTGTCGAGATTAATGGTTATAGGGACCATTATCTCAAGGGGGCGTGTGGAGAAAGATCACACATCGGAAAGATAAGAAGGGACTAGACTAATATATAAGAGGATTGGGTCTCTCCACTAATTGTCAATTGGCTTTTAGTTGGATGCCCATGAAACTTAATATGGTTTGCATTATTTTCCTCAATATTTCTGAAAACGACCAAATTTCCCAAACACTAAAAAATTAATGTCTTCAAAAATAGCAAAACATGAGAAAATTGCATAACATGTGTTTTTCGTAAACATGAATAAACCTTTTTGAAATAGTTTGTTAAATTTATTCAAAAAGAGAACTGGTTTACAAGAGATCAAAATCTTCAAGTAGAAAAACTGTTAACAACAAAGAAACTTAAAAATCAAGCAACCCTTGTTGAAAACCAAATACTCATAGCTTCCTCCATATCTTCATCACTTCTCCGAATTGAATTGATCTGATTCTTAATAGTCTTTTCAATATTAGAAATCATCATGTGCAAAGCAATTGGATGATCACCATGTCTGCGTCTATTGCGTTCCATGCACAACAAATGGATTGTTGTTTGGAAGCAATACCGGACTAAAAACGTTTGTACTTTAGGTCTTGTAAACATGAACATGAATAAACTGCATAACATGTCTTTAATAAAATGGGAAGAACTTGAGATCTAACAATTGAGAACTAACTTGAGATCTAACAATTGAAATTGTTTAAAATAACTTGCAAAAAAAAAAATGACATCTCATCTCTTCTATCAAAATCTAAACTCTTTCCGTTTGTGGGAATTTCTTCATCCATTGCCTAACCTTTGAAGGACAAAGAAGAAGAAGAAAGAATATATATATATGATTCGAAGAAATAAATGACTCGAAGACTTTAAGAAAATCCTAGAATTGGACAAGAATCGAAGAAAAAAATGAAGACGAATTAAAATCATCCATAAAATAGATCACAAGAACATTATTTTACTGATCATCTATATCCGCCGTGCATGACACAAAAACGTTGCAGTAATACTTATTGAACTATGACGGTGTCTAGCTCCTCTTGTATATTTTCTATATTACTTAATAAATCCCTAGAATCTATAATGTTTCAAATGAACTCTTTTTTTTTTCATTCGTAGGATGATTTGCTAATTATCAGTTTGCTATTTTATTTGTTTCGTAATAGATATCGTTTTAGTGTTATAAAATTTATTCATACACTATAAACAATTATCTCTGTATGTTTTTCGTTCTGGTCTGAAATTTATCTTTATATCAAACAAACTAAAGTTATAGGGCTATACTTGAAGTTTGTTTACAGATCAACATTAATAATATGACTCTTTTTTTTATGAAATAGTTGTTAAATCATAAATTGACTTGTATTATTAGGAGATTTGAGTATCAAGTTTGCCCGCAAACAAGAAAAATCTAGTAAAACAGACATTTATTAACTAGATACTCTTTTGTTTTATTTTCGATAAGGGAAACTACGGATCTCTAGCCCTGAAATGCAAAGACAATACATATCAAACCAAAAACTTGCCAACGACAATGAAGATGATTTAGGGCTGCTTCTGGTTGTTGTTGTTGTTGTTGTTGTTCGTCTGATTAGCAGACTCTTCCCTTTCACGACTCTGACGTTCAAGGTTATCCCTATGAGCATAAAGCAACTGAAGGTAATTATTAATATACTCAAGCAATTCCAGACGCTCACTGTCAGTGAAGCTAAACAGGTGACCATTCCCATTAAGATGCTGGAACATGATCTCGTGAAGCGTCCAGTCTTTGTAATTCTTCATAACAATGTTTTGTTTTTCTTTTTCTTTTCTGGTTGTGTTTTATGTTTTGTATGTTTCTTATTGTTTCTTCATCAAGAGTTTGTTTATATAGACTTGGGGGTGGCCCAATGTTGAAAAATGGAATTACAATTTTTTTTTTGACGATTAAGGATTTTCATAAATTTTAAATTTGTATGGAAATCATTTTTTTTTCTTTATCAACATGGAAACCAATATATAGTTCGAGAAACTAATCCTTCTTTTTGTGAATGCACCACCTTGGATACAGCTGCCAACCAGATTATTTACCTTTTTGTATTACAATTTAAATACTATTTTGAGAATAAAACGATCACATACATTGTATCTTCTGCACTAATTTGGTTTCAGGTGTGACACAAAATATTTAAACAGTATCCAATTATTTTCACATTAGCATATTTACTATTTTAGGGGAAAAATTGTACCAGTGGATACATTCTATCTTCTGAATAAGTAAGTTTTGGGTGTGACAAAATGTTTCTACAATATCTAATTAATTTGGGATCATTTTACAGTCAGTAGATAAGATTTTCCAGTTTCTTTTCTTTGAATGACGCATTTTCTCTTCTATTGAAAAGGAGATTTTTCTTATGGTTATAGTTAGTATTAGGAAGCAAATCCACCGCACGGAAAATATAATCTATTGTAATTTATCAGTTTTTATAGCAGTTTGTTGATTTTTGGTTCATTAGGTTTATTTAAAATCAACTTTAACTCTTTCTGAGTTTACTACAAATACAAGAAAGTCATGTATGGTTTATCAGAGTTATATGGTTATATACGAATTGTCTACATCACAAGTGACATTTGTTAGAATTTAAAAGTCCATTTTAAACCATATCCCTCACGGGTTTTTTTTAGGCTTCTTCCCAAGAGGCTTTATCCTAATTGGAATCTCTCTTAATTTATATGTTAGACACTTTCTTTGTCTAATTTCCGATGTGAGCCTTTGGATTACTCCCAACAACACTAATATTATAGATGTTCAAAAAATTTATGGAATAAACACAAATCTATCATGTGAGACCCCAACCCGTCCGGTACGAAACCAAGGACAGATGGGAGTTTCCAGACAATGAATTAGACACAAAGTCCATTCGTAGCCACCACAAGCGGAGATCAAATTCTGGCGCCACATTAACAAACACCACCACATACTCATTCCTTAACTCATCCACCTAACCTGAAAAAAGAGAGAAGAGGAGGGGTGAGTAACTCAAGGTTACTCAGTGAGGGCGAGCAAGCTCACCAAATCCATTAGTACAACAGTTACAAGCTTACCAGTCAACACACATACCAGACTCATCAAGAATTAACACAAGTACAACCAATATCTCATTCAAATCAGCTAACCGAATTCAACTAACCGAATCACTACGGAATTGCTACCGAATCATTACCGAATCATTACCGAATCAAGCAATTTCTACCGAATTCCTAATAACATGGCAACCTATTAAACTCATAAACACACTCTAGTCTCATAAATCCTGCTATTGCTTTTAAAACAGCAATCCTCATGACACAACATACAATGGCATATACACATAGATATAATCCTAGTTAGCTCAACACACATAGCACACAAAAGCCATGACATGGTCTTAACACAGCATCACATGCACTTTTGTACTAGGAATAAGATGGATCCGGGTCCTCACCTAAAATCTGGTTTAGCCAGATTGGAGACGCTGGACGAAAACGTAAATATCTTTCTAGCCATATATCAGATCGTGTCTATTCTTCCTTCTAAGGAAAGCTAACGTCTGGATCTTCGATTGGATGGCCTGTGGGTCGTCTGGTTCCTTCTGGTTCGTGAGGTATAGGTATTGAAGGTGGACATGCTGTTAGACGGATCTGACTCGCGGACAGACAATACAGGTTGGAGTAAAATGGGCATAACTCTCTGACCACAATTCGGATTAGGACGATCTCAGTTTTCACAAAAAGCCGACTCTCGGGGCTTTGATTTGGTGGGTGGTTCATCTCTTGAATCTTTACAGTTCTCTGAAAATTTGGCCAGGAAAGGTGGCGGTTCAGTGGTGGCACTTTAGCAGAGATTCGCTGTCCATTTCTACTGGGCCTCAAAACCAGTAGATTTTTTTTTGGGTTTTTCACAAAATTTTAAATAGCCGGATTCGGGACATACATATCATCTAAGAAATAAAAAAAGAACCATAATAAAAAAATTTAGAGGTTCATCATGGCTACAAAGAACATATATTGTGGACTCGCCAACTAAGGCGAAAAGCAAAAGTTTGGAGACGGGAAAATAAAAGCAAAACGGATCGAACCAAAAATACAACCCATATATACATGACATTGGGAGAAAAGTCATGTCACATAGTTTAAAATCATTTATTTCATGAATGATATTTGATATTCCAAAACATCTTAAATGACAAAGTAAAAGTTTATGTCACAAAGACAAAAAGTTAGCACTATAGAGATGGTAGACGACCCGTTCTAATAAAATGGTAATCCTATGTGTTTGTTTAAAGGTGTTAAAATATCAACAAAAAAATTGGTTAATTAAGTACTTAAGTGTTTTAACCAAAAAGACAAAGAAGTAGTAATAATTATTTTTTTATCGTCATGTTATGTCTTCCTCATTCATACCAAGCAAATTGGTCAAATTAAAATTCCCTTTCCTTCAAATTTATATATTGATGGTTTACCTACGTTTAGCATACAATTTTTACAAAACAAATATCACAAAGATGAAGCATTGTCAGACAACCGAATAAGTTGATAAAGGAGTTGAATCATCAATTTAATCCCCTCAAACACAGGGTAATAAAGACATGCGCATACCCTTTTGGAAGATGATATTACAAATAGATGTAATCAATATAGAAAGATTCTGAAAATATAAAGCACATTCATAGTTGAAGACAATGAAGATATGAACAATTTTACGGATGAAGAAGAACAATTAATCTAGGAAGAGACTCAGAAAAATAAATCACAAAAGAGTCGATGAGTTTAGGGTACTTTCTACTATTTGTTGGACTTGGCATATGTACTGGAAATTATTGCATGTAGATTCGACTACAGAGAATACTCTTCTACCTGTGAATGAACAGAACAGTTAACTCTAAGCGAATGATCAACATTTATTACAAAGGAACAGGATTATACAACAAAGATTTTTACATTGTAAAATAACAAAATTTTCATTTTTAATGAATGCCAGCTGCTTAATCTACCATCTACCACCTGTGGAGGGAAAGGAACATCAGTCCATATTTCACCCACTTGTTCCTAACCAGATCCTCCCCACGTCTCTTATTTGCCATCAGACGATCCGATGGTTTGTGTTTCATGACGGCGCCCCAACCCCAGAATGCATATGAGAAGCCGTCGTCTCTTGCCGCTGAATTTTACATGAAGGTCCCTGGAGTCACGAGTTTAGAGTGTCATGGTCAAAACTCTGGTTTCATGCATTTCTCTCGATATGCAGATAGAGTACAAGTGCCTATGATATGTAACCCTAGAACGGGACAATACACGAGCTTACCTTCACCTAAATCAGGGAGATGTTACCAGAGTAGCTTTTAAGGGTTTGATCCAATTGACAAACAATATAAGGTATTGTGCATTGACTTGCCAGTGGATGGTTAAAAAGAAGAGCCAAATCAAAATTTGACTCTTGGAAGTTCTTCATGGAGGAAGATACATTGTCCCTTATTCCATTATCCTTTTTGTGAAGGGATATGCATCAATGGGGTTTTGTATTACTTAGCTACACAAATCGATGGTTCGCCTTCTTTAGTAGTTTGCTTTGATATTAGGTCTGAGAATTTCAAGTTTATATTCAGAGATTTTGATGCGAATCGTAGTACTAAACTGATCAACTACAAGGGTATATTAGGTATGATTATTTTTTATTATGGAGCTAGTCGTCATCCTGATGGGCTCGGTTGCCTTAACTTGTGTATGTGGGTTATAAAGGAAGCCGAGAACCGAAATCGGAATGGTCAAAGTGACTGCGACAGATGAAATTGTTGGGACGATGAATCCGTTGATATCTACAGATTTACCATAGTTGGAGTGACTGCGACAGATGAAATTGTTTTGTCGACCTGCGATGCCTCTAGGCGGTTTTATGTTTTCTATATCAGTCCCGAAAGGAACACGATCCGAAGTGTTGAAATCCAAGGTTTACAATCTGACAATAGCCGTGGATTTGAGTAAGTTGGAGTCTTTACAGACTATGTAGAGAATCTTAGGTTTACACTATGATGAAGACGACAACATCTACAAGCCCACCACCCGAACTGAAGCATAAACCAGCGACCACATCAAGAACCTCTAAACCTAGTCTGCAACAAGACTTTCGTCCTACGATTGAGAGCATTAACAAATTCGATTTTCTGCGTCTTTTAGACGATGACGAACTTACCTGATTACAGCTGGAAGCTCTATTCCACATACAAGTAAGTTTGTCTTTTCATTTTGTTTACGACGCTTCTCATTTACAAGTTTGATGTGAGTTTTGTAATCACTCGGTTGGCTTTGGCAATTTCTATAATTGTGCTACACTTTTTTTGTGTATTTTGTTCCACAATAATTGGGTTTTTGGGTTTTGGCGTAGAGCAGTGATGTTAAATGTTGACATTAATAGATCAACTTCTTATTCTGTCTCTATAAGCATATACAACTTTTTTTTGGATCATTTTGGACTAGGTGCGCAATTTCGGACCATCAAAGATCAAGACTCACTACAAGAAAAACACGGCAAAACTGACGGACGAAGTGACGGACGCC
>OVAP01003610.1:0-16290 GCA_900406295.1 Aurinia saxatilis
GTGCACTTGCAGTTAGAAATACATAGGGTAAAACTTTGTGTATCAAGCTTTCGACGCCTTAGCTCTCCTACTCCATGGGCATCATTGGGGACCACCATTTTGATTGTGGAGTATAGCTTAATGCGTCCTTTTTATTTCTTCTCATGGGTAACAAGCTTTCTTCTTAGTTCGTGGGATTTTTCCTTCCCTTTGATTGGCTTTGGCGGGTCATTTCCGGGGTCATGAACTTTTCTCCTCCCAATGTAAGTCATTCCTTTGATGCAAGAACTTGGTAATGATGAATAGTAAACCTTGAGGTTGATTCTTCAAAAGCTCATTATGCTATTTGGTAAATCTATGACCTCTCCAACGGTGGCGAGAGATCCTCTTACAAAAATTAGCGAGCCTGCTTCCCTCACATCAATTATATGAAAATCCACGGGTACCGTTGTCAAGCCGATATGCAGCTTGACATTGCATGCTACCCCCTTGGGGATTCTCTAGTGTGAGTCTCCAAAAACTAGTGATGTGTTGGAATGGACCATGTTTGAGAGCCCTATCTTGCTTGGAATATTTGAAGACATAACGTTCACATTAGAGCCGGTATCGCAAAGTGAGTTTAGGAACTTGAAACCTGCGATTTTGCATGGGAAAACGAATTTTTTACGCTCCTCCTCCATAGGTAATGTCTTTGGTTGGGTCTTAGGATAGTTGATTTTGTTCCCTCCTGAAAAAATGTCACCAGTCTCGATGTTGTTGTCAGAGTCCGAAGATTCCTCTTCTATCATCATGCATGGATATGGCACAAGGACTTCTTCGATAATATTGCAAAAAGCTTTAGGATTCGCCTATGGTTTTCCTGGTAGCACACCGTTCTGGCACTTCATTGCCTCCGCTGCTTGAGCAATTTGCACCTCCACCTTTTTCACATAAAGTGAGACAGCCTCGAACTTCCCATTAAGGTCTTGATACACGACATTTATTCTCTGTTCAATGGCTTTCCCTTGACTCTCCTGGCTGGCCATGATCTGCTGGAGCATCCTCTCGATTTTTAGTCTTGAGGTGGGGTTGGCTCTGGTGCTCTAGCCTGAAATTGACCAAAAGAAGGTCTTTGCTGGATATTATTTCTGCTCGGATTAGTGCCTCTACCATAACTTGCTGGAAATTTTTAGAATCGAACCCTCCTCCTCGGGTGTAAGAATTAAATTAAGGTTTCTCCTGGGTAGGGTAGTGTTAGTCTTGGGGATTCTCCACATTAGGGTTCTTGTAAGAGATGTTATTATTTTTTAAATTATTGAAATTTTGATTCTGAAAATTACCTTGAGTTCAAACATAGTTTACTTCTTCTTCATAACCTTCTTGTTCATCACCCATTGTCGGGCCACCATTGTTGTTAATCACAACTTCACAAGAGTTCACTGCCCTTTGTTGGTTTTTTAGAATTTGGCTCATCATTCCTCGGAGCTCGGTGATCTGTTGGACTCCATCTCATTTGTAGGCATGGACCTATCAAATTCAATTGAGTTGTTGCTATCACTTGCATCTATATTCTCGATGAGAGCTTCTCCTTCCTTAACGGTCTTAGTGGTGAAGTCACCATTACTAGCTGTATTAAGGGACAATTGATATTTTGGCTCTATGCCTCTGTAAAAAGTACACAAAAGGTTAGCTTTATCAAAACCATGGTGAGGGCAGGCTCTCATGTAACCCTTAAAACTTTCCCAAGCATAAAAAAAGCTATCAACATGAGCTTGTTTAAAACCCCGTATCTTATTCCTTAACTGATTTGAGCGGGACTTAGTATAGAAATGGTTAAGAAAAACTGACTTACAACCTTCCCATGTAGTGATCGAACCTGGTGGTAGTGTTTTTAGCCATCGGTAGGCTTTATCGGCTAGGGAGAATTGGAAGAGCTTACATTTGAAGTAGTCGGTGGGAACTCCATTTTGGCTTGTGGTGGTACAAATCTCTTCAAAGAAATCGATGTGATCCATTGGGTGCTCGTGGGCACTGCCATGGAACTCGTTCAGTTTCACCAAAGCTATGATTTGAGGTTTTTATCTCATAATCATTTTGAGGAGGTTGTGTTGGCTTGATCACCGTTTGATCGAACAGATGCTGGTCGATCGAATGATAGTCAAGAATTTTTCTTTGATCCGCTCTAGGGTCAGCAACTGTTTTCCTCCATTTCCTTGTGGACGTTCCCCTTCCTGCCTCCTTTGGTCTTATCCTCTTCTACCTCCAATGAGACGAAGCTCACCATTATCATCAAATTGTCGTTCTTGATGATCCATCATCAGTTTCAAACGAGCAAGCTTACAGTTGGTTCTTTTTATTATCTAGATTTTGAGTTTCAAGTGGAAAAAGATCGTCGTCGTCTTGACTCCTTCTCTGCATTCACTTGGAAAAAGGGGAGAGAAAGTAAAAACCGAATTCAAATGTTAAATGCAAAATGATTGAAAATGAAGAATGAAAAATGAAAAAGTGAGAGATAAAAATGAGATATGAAAATGAAAATCAGAAAATGAAATGCTTAGACTCGAGCAAGATTGTTATGCTAGTGGTCAACTATTGCTCCCCGGCAACAACGCCAGAAAACTTGATAAGGATTTAGTTTTCACCCAAAATAGGTCCTGCAAGCGCACAAGTCTCGCAGTAGTACTTAGGGATGGTATCCACAGGGAGCAGAGTGTACGCTGTAGCACATCCAAGTTCACTCGAGCTAAGCAGTAAATATGAAATGGTTTTCGTTTTGGTCAATCGACAGTACGAACTGATCGATCGATGATGCGCCTTTCGGTCGATTGCAGTGTGTACATTTGATCGAATGATACCTGCAAATGCTAAATAAGGACTACACTTACAATTTCTTGTGCACGCCGTCGAAAAGACCATTGCCCGGATCCATGTATTGAGGGACCCTCGCCTTCAGCAGGCGGAGGTAGTCTAGTGTTTTGGGTCTGAATCATCCGCCTCAGCGACTTCTGCGACTGCCAATATCCTACTAAACCTATATAGTAGGACATGTAATTAGTAATGATTTGAAAAAAATAAATAATAAAATTTAGACACATTAATAAAATGTATAACGTGCCAAAGATAACCGGCGGGTCATGCCGGATGGAGCTTATAGGTTAATTGGCGGCGGGCTTTTGAGTTGAGAAGCTGCTCGAAAGTCAAATTGGCGAACGGGCCTTGCGGTTGCTCCGGGTGGTCCTCATCACCCAGCCCCTGCTGCTGCTGCTGTTCCGGAGGAGGAGGATGTTGCTGATGTGGTTGGTGTGGTGGTTGCTGCTCCGGCGAGGTTGTTGATGAGACCGGGACGCAGACGATTAACTACTTCCGCGATGCCTTGGCACGGGAGTTTCCGTCTCGCCAAGAAATCTACTGTAGTCATGAAATATCCTATATAACTACAAAATAACAAAATTAAAATATTAATTAATAAATTTTTAAAACCATAATTCTAATTAGCAGGTTTCTAAATAATTACAATCCTAGATCTAATCCTTAACCATTTTCTAAAACATAATTCTAAATGGCAAATTTCTAAATATTTACAATCCTAGATCTAGTTATAAATCATTTTCTAAAACATAATTCTAAATGGTGGATTTCTAAATATTTACAATCCTAGATCTAGTCCTAAGCCATTCAAAACTTACAAGTTTGTAAGGACTGAGAAGTTTTGTAGAGAGATTATAGTTTTTGAGAGAATTTGGAGAGTTGGGAAAGAGAGAAATGGGGTGAGATCCGTAGGCTATATATAGTGGCTTATATAATGTCGCAAATCCGTCGCAAGCCCCACGCAATGTTTTCACCCAACCGAAATTGCCGCCCGAATTTGCAGCGGGAGTGCGACAGATCGTCGCACACGCGTAGCAAAGTTTCAGATTTTCAGTAAATGCGCGTGTAAAAACTATTTGAATTTCGAGATGAAAATATTTAAATTTCCCAAACATTGCGACGGATTCGCGAGGACCCGTCACAATTCTCTCGCATACCGGTTTATAATTAAATTTTACACTCACTGTAAAAGATACTTAAGGTAATGGTTAATTTTTAAATAAAGCTTTGCGACGGATCTGCGTGGATCCGCCACAACGCCGTCACATAGTTTTTATTTGCGATTGATTCACTAGGTCTCCTCGCAAAATCTTTGCAAATACAAAAATAGAGATTGAGGGTTTAGGGGTTATTTAGGGTTAGGGTTGACTATATTTTCTATAGTTCATGTCTTATTCACCTATTGGAAGTATAATGTGAGATTATAAAACAAAATCGTACGGTTCATGAATTTATAAACTTTCTGTAATTTTATGTTTAATAAAGAGTAAAAGTATATAGAATATGAACTTGTAATGTTATTAAGATGTTTAATATAAACATTTTTTTGACATTACCCTTATATACAGTTAACCAATCAACGTGGACTTTATAGAAACGATAAAAGTCGATATAAGGACGTAAAAAGGGATAGAAAACATAAACAAAAACCTGATTTGCGAGGCCATTGCGACGTCTCGTCCTAATTTTCTTGCAATATCATAACTTTAGGGTTTAGGGGTTATTTAGGGTTTAGGGGTTATTTAGTGTTTAAGGTATTATGTATCGTAATTTATTGAAAATTGGTTAGATTTTTTAAAAATTAGAGTTTAGGATTTGCCAAGAATATATGCCTCGCAACTCCGCAACAAATTTCAGTATTTGCGAGGGATTTGCGATGTGACATCGCAAAGCCCTCACAAACTCGGATTAAATTTATTAAAAAAGCATAGCATATGGTTAAACTACATAAATATTACAACATAACAAGAAGGCCATAATTTATTAATTATAGAAACCTAGTACTCCGCATATTCGCCTTCACCTACGTCTTTGGCCACCACATTTTCCTTGTCCCTGTCGTATGAAGAAGAGAACTCACTGAATTAATCTTCTTCCTCTTAACCTTCAGACGCTTCTGGAATGAGTTCGAGACTCATGTTAAGCGGATCGAGTCGGATCATCGGAGTGGTAAAACCAGCATCAATTGAGACGACTTCTGGATGTTAACTTTGCATAGCCACATCATCAGCTAGTGCAATAATTCTTCCGCGTGGATTGATTTTTATCACGCATAACCAATTTTGATCACGTCTCGGGTAAGGTAAGAAACAGATCTGCTCAGCCATATAAGCTAAAATATAAGGCTTAAAACCTGGTAAAGTCGTATCCGCGTTCACATCCACAACGCTCAAATTGTTGGTTCCGATCCCTGCTTGACTTGTCGTATCGAACCAATCAAAGTTGAATACAACACATTTGAGGTCCATGGTCGTACGTATGGAATGTGAAACCCCTAGTACAATAAATCTTTGCGATTTTTTACCCGCCAAGCGGACAACCCACAAACTCATGAACCCAAAGAGGCCAACCACTGCGTGGTTCCTACTCTTGGTGACCTACGTACACAATAATTAACGGTATATAATTTTTAACTAACTGAATTATAAATTAAGTATTTAAAAAATATAGATCAAGGTCAAACCTTGTTTTTCATCCATATATCAAAATCACATTCTAAAGTCTTCCTTACTTCTATGTCAGTCAACGGGAAAGCTTCTCAAATCTGCCCCTCTAAAATACTTTAAAGATCATTCAAACAATGTCAATGATTGAATGAAATATATATATGTACACACATAAGATTTTTAAATTTATATTTATATCTCATACGGCCAAAAATATTAACAGTTTAACATAATATACGTGTGAGCAGCCATCAAATGTTCCCAACTTTGCCACTTTCTTTGATGAACCTTCCCACCCATCCTACTTATGTCACATAAAACATCAGATATACCTTCAACTAAATACGACCGTCCAATACCACCACCATCATATCTTTTACGAGCAGTTCTCCTCAACTATACGGTTGGGCCAAAGTAGTATGAAGAAAATTCAGTTGTTTGTTCTGTTAAACTTCCGACCACAGTTGATCCCTCTACCTTTGCCAGATTATTTGCCATTTTTTTCCAGATATTTCATGAACCTCTCAAATGGATACATCCATCGGAAGTGACCAGGTCCTCCAAGATCTGCTTCATGTGCGAGATGCACGGGGAGGTGGTCCATCACATCAAAGAGAGACGGTGGAATTTTTTTCTCGAGGTTACATATGATAAGTGCTATAGTAGCATCCATATGTGCTATGTTGTCCTCCGTGAGTGTTCGAGCACATAAATCTCGTAAAAATGCTCCAATAGCTACAAAATAAAAAATTGATATTACATAGCTAGATGTTTAGACCATGCATGCACACATTTCAAAATGAATAACTAAATGGTCAACTCAAAATTATACCTGTGTGTGCACACAACCAAAACTTGTCAGCGAAACGTTTAGGGATCGTTGACTATAACTCTGTGTATCACTCGAAAGAAAGAAAACGAAAAGCAATGGAAAAAGATTAAGGAAGTGGGGTCGCTTTATTGATAGAACTCTTCAAGGTTACAAGTTACTCAGAGATTTTCGAGATGATCTAAGACCTACGACCTTAAATCCTATATATACTGCTAATATAGCGGGCAATCTTCCATTTTCCTCCGATACACTTCCTTTTCTCCAATCGCCTTTGGGATAGTTTCATTTTCTCCGAGATGTGCTGAATATAGTCGTTCTCGAACCTTCTTGCTTGACGGCCCTCGGATCACTTCGTAGGGTTATATTCTTGATGAAAGACGGAAACAGGCCCACGGTATGGAACTGGGCAGTTTGGCTAGCTAGGAGTGTTTCTGGGCCCATATTGTCCGATAATCTCGCGAGTCGTATGTCTTCGGATGACCACCTCATTAAAAAACTTGGTAAGGAAAAACACGTGGGAAAAACCTTACCGAGGGAAAAAGAGTGTGATCATGGATATGAAATGCTCTTCGTGAGTCTTCCGATTGTCGATGGTTGTAAACGTTGATCAATCGGGACCCACAAGATTACTTGGGTCGCAAAGCTCGTACAGAAACAATTCCGCGGGCCATGCATAGTTACTTGTCCGCGATACGTGTCGAGGGACGTTGTCGAAGAAGTCGTGGCCCGCGGATACCAAGAGAGCCGTGGCTCGTGTGAGCTACGTTGCGATGTAGCTCACGACCCATGCAAACGAGTTGTGGCCCGCGAGATATGTTGCGATGTAACTCGCGACCCACGTAATCGGAAGAGTCGTGGGATGTATCGGAAGATCATCGTGGGAAACATCGGAGGGATCGAAAGGAATGTGGCCTGCGAGCAGGAGGGAACTCGCGTGGCCGCAATTTCATTTTCCTCTTCTGGCTCGCGAGCCACAAACCACTCGCGTGGCCCAAGAGTCTCCTTCTCGTCGTGGCCCACGAGATGTAGCTCTCGTTGTCATGGTTCGCGAGTCGTACTAAGAGGTTTTATCCCCGGAACACAATCGGAAGGATTATCGACAAACATCTAGGTGATCGGAAGGACCGTCGATGAATCGGAAGGATCCTCGGAAGGATCAGAAGGAACATGGCCCGTGAGCAAGAGGGAACTCGCGTGGCCCGCGAGTTCATTTCCCTTTTGTGGCTTGTAAGCCACAAGACGATCACGTGGCCCGCGAGCCACAAACCACTTGCGTGACCCACGATTGCCCTTCTCGTCGTGGCCCGCGGGACGTGGCTCTTGTTGTCGTGGTTCACGGGTCGTACCAAGAGGTTTTATCCCCGGAACACAATTGGAACGGTAATCGACGAACATCTAAGTGAGTAGGAAGGATCGTTCAGGAATTGGAGGGATCCTCGGATGAATTGCGGAACTTGGCCCGCGAGCTATAAAGAAATCCGTGGCCCGCGAGCCACACCAAATTTTGAGGCCCGTGAGCCATAAGAAGACGTGGCCGGCGAGCCACACTTGGTTGTCGTGGTTCGCGACCCCACCTGTCTCAATGCATGGTTCCGGGTTGTCGTCGATTGATCGATGCACTTATGTGCGGGCCATGTCGTGTCTGATTGATGACCGAAGATAACCCGTCGAGTGTTAAGATGCTCGATATTAAGAATGGACATCGGAGTCGAGAGTCCTAGCCGTTGACTGTTTTTGCTATCAATCTTCGGGGATGGAATCCGACCCCCACAGTTAGCCCCCATCTCTTCATTGCTTGGTTAACGACGGAGAGTTCGAGTTGAAGCTTGAAGATTTATGCACGTCTGATGATTATGTTTTCTTGGACTGTCGTGATGGCCGATGCTTCATCGTACGCCAAATCATTTTCCGATGGGTAATTTCATCGCGAGTGGGCCATACCATTCATCGTATCGCATACGAGAACTGCTGGGATACCCTGGCTCTTTAACCGAGATGATTTTCCCACCAAAATCTTCTACTTAAGGAAGGATCCCTCTTCATTTCCAACCAAGGTCCTCATTCCTGAAGTTTTCAAGTCTCCAAACTTTATCAGGTAACTTCCCGCTCTTCTCTCTGATCTTGATGTTCTTCATGCCTTAGTGATGTGACATTCTAGTTTTAGTTTTGGTAGAAACTACTATATTTGGATTGATTGCTAGGAATCCAAGCGTTTATAGAGTTTGAATCTTCTTGAGTTTAGAAACTAGGTATAATAGTTGTTGTAGGGACATTGTAACACTATTCATCTTCGTATACCTTCCCATGCTTAGAAAGTAGAACGGAAGATGGACGATGATTATGGTAGCAACACTCATCGTAGAGAGTATATGTCGAAGAAAGCGTGGGCCATGTTTGAAAAGAACATGCCTAAGCGCCGATCGGAAGGATCGGACCATGGTTCATGCTTGGACGCGGGCCATGGTGACTTCGAAGATGATCCGTGGTTGGAGTTCCTGAATGAACGTTCGTGCTGGTTACAGTACTCGCTGAGGACTCGAGGACTACTGGCCATGACGCGGTGGTGAGACTCGCGACCCACGGTGAGAATGTGGATCGTGCGGGCCACGACGGAGGGTCGGATGCTGTGGGCCACAACGCGATGACGAGGCTCGCGACCCACGATGAGAGCATGGAACATACGGGCCACAATGAGGGATTGGAATGAGCGATTCGGCCTGATCTTAGGCCCTGACTCACCCTCCGTGGACGAACCTTGCGGAGGAACCCTCATGAACAATCGTCGTTTTTTTTATGGTTTATCCGCTTCTCACAGCTGCTCTTTCCACACCTCCGGATATCTGGTGCCAAATCTTAGTAGGTAAATTAACGCCTCAAGTGGCGAAAGAATCACAATGCGTGGTTAGGACTCGCGGGCCACACCGGGGAGGAAACTTCCGCGGGCCATGATGAGAGACTTGATCTCGCGGGCCACAACTCGAAGGTGGGGCGTGCGGGCCACGGAAATGAGTAGGAAGGCACGAGTAGATCATTTGTCTTCGAAGGATGTTCGAGGGTCATGTCAGAGAGGCTGGATTCAGATGATTGTGGCGATTTCACTAGAAGGTCGCTTGACGAGGGTCAAGACGAGACTCCGATAAATATCAAGGCCGAGATGAGAGAGTTCGAGATCTTCTCCGCCAAGAGGGACATAATAGATCGTATGATCGCGAACAAGCATGCCGCTTTGAACAATAAGGTCGAACGGAAGACGACGACGAGGGTTAAACCGGATCCACTGGGATCGACGATATCGGACAAGTGTACGATTGATCAGCATCGGAGGGTGTTTCGTATACCCAATGATGTGGAGATCAACATACCTAGTTCTGGCGATCGTGTCAAAAGAGTTCCTCGAGGATACTTTAGTTTATACGAAAGTTTCTTCTATGAGAGTTTGCTTTGGCTGCCGCTTCCTAAGGTTTTTTCTAGGTTCCTAGCACGATACGGGCTGTGCATCCCTCAACTTTCTCCGAACGGAATTCGGCATCTGGTTGGGATCATGACTCGAAGCATCGAATGTGGAGTTGAGATCGGAGTCGACTTCTTGTCAGATGCACTGGCTGTTCGTGGTCTTACAGGAACTCTCAAGTACTCTCTCTCCGAGAAGAGATACGAGAGCATTATCCCCGGTCTTTCGGGGAAGGTCAATAAATGGGAGGATCGATTCTTTTATGTTAAGGCCGACTGTCATTCCGTCGAGGGAAACCGCTCTTGTCGAATGAGATCTCGATGGGGGACCGCAGGTTACCTTGCATGTTCATATACACATGGTACCATAGATTAATTGTATATTGCTTGTATGTTTGCTGACCCTTGATTTTTCGTGTGCAGTGGTCTATCTGTTGGTGAAACGAGACAAGTATTACTCGAAGTTGTGTGACAGGTTTCGAGGGCGTTCCAGCAACTGGCAGGAGACCTTTTCGCTGGATATAGTTGAGCGGGCCAGTTTCTGTTTGCCTGGTTACGATACTCCTCCTTGTTCAGAAGATCCTTTGGAATCTATGAAGAAGAGGGCGACTCTCATCGATTCCTTCATGTCAAGCGGATAGTCTAGTGGTGTTGGGGCTCAGTCCGGAGAGCCTAGCGTTGCTAGGAATGGGGGATATGTCAGGAGTTGTGCTGGCCCTCGTAGGGAGACCACGCTTGGTATCAAGCCTGCGGACACTCCGTTTAGGGCTGACAAGGGTAAAGGGATCGCAACTACCGATGCGAGTAAGAAGGCTAAGAGGGCAGCAGAGGATTCTTCTTCGGCTGTTGATGGAGAAGACATTCCTTATGATATCGGTCCCCCTGCTTATAAGCTTCCGATGTCCGCCCCGCCTGTCATGGACAATCGTTTACTTTGCTCAGGTGATTCGCGCAGGGAATCCTCCTGTGCCGGTGGAGACTCTTCGTAATCGAGAGCGTTACATGGATGCTTCGAGTGCTGGGATGGATGTAAGTTGTTTCCGACTTTGCTTTGACGATTTTGTTCGGAATTGTGTCCTTTAACTCGTCGTTTTGCAGTTCATCGCCCATCAGAACCTGCTAGTCACCGGCTATGAAGAAGACATCGATGGCCTCCAGGAGGACAAGACGAGGCTCGAGGACTAGCTGGCCGTTTTGAACGCGAAGAGCGACGACCTTCGTGCCGAGATAGTAGGTTTGGAGGGGAAGGTGACGGAAGGAGCGAAGCGGGCCGCGTCTCGCAGGAAGAAAGCAGCGAAGGATACGACCGATCTCAAGGTTCTCGGATAGATGGTGGCGGACATTGACAACAAGTTCTTCCGTCGTCTCGAGTGCACTCAGAACAAGGTCAAGCGCCTGAAAGAAGAGTTGGCCTCTCAAATGTCCATGCATTATCATGTTATTCGTTTAGTGGACGTATTCGATAATTGATAGGATTGTTCGATGTGCTGATTCCCTTTTTACGATTTCTTTGTAGGTCAAGGATTCTCTCAAGAAAATCAAACTCTTGAGGGGTGAAAATCCTCCTGAACTTGCGGTGCTGGAGGCCAGCATGGTTGCGAACGAGGCATTTTACGCAGATGGAGCGGCGGACTACGATGCCTTCGTCGATGAGGTTGTGGGAGATATGTCGTCGATGTTTCAGTCGAGAATCGGACTGTACGAGGGTTCGATGATCGAGGTTCCTATAGTTACGGCCTTCGTGTTCGAAGCTCCTGTTGCTGAGGCCTCCGATACGATGGAGGAAGACGACTAGGTCGCTGGGATCCCATCATGCTTGTCGTTTGTTATGATTTGAGGCTTTTTGGTGCTTAGCCGCCTGTTTGAGACTTGTTATGTCCGAGTGTGATAACTTGAAAATGTAGTGCATGGATGGCTTTATCCACCAAACTTGACTTATCGTAGGGATCCGTAGGTCCCTGGATGTTTGAACTTGATGGCTTCGTTATGCATGAGTGTTTTGGCATTGATATGTTGCATTGTTAGCTTTCGTTTGAGCTGTGATGCATTAGATAAGATAGGTGGTCCCACTGTGGTAGTGGGACGTTGATATATTCCTGAGGGTCGAGTTTACGAATCTCTTTTCCGTGAACTCGAGTGCATGATCATGCCTTAGCGATCGGAGGCTTCGTTCATGAGATGTTTAAAACCAACATGATAGCTGGGTTTCGATGGGTCAATAGGTTTTTTGCCGAGAAAGCTTAAACATGATCCCTCCTCGTGACGTTGCATTGGAGATGTGCCCATGGAATGTAATGACCAACGTTTAGTTGTTGGGTTTTCAAGACAAACTATTTCTTCCACACCCCCACTCTACACATAATGGGACCGCTTCCGAGAATAGATGTCGCGCGCTTTACCATAGTGATGGTGTTTATGACCCCGGGTATATATATTGTTGTGGCCAACAACAATGTGGAAGTTTGCATATATTTTTTTGTATCTCCGAAGAATCCCAACCCTCCAGAGTGCTATCATCGATGGTGGTTTGTATTTTAAGAGTTCCCGTATGGGCCCACGTTGATGTAGCTTGATCACCACGAGTTGCTCCTGACACCAACCGGCTCCCCGTCGGGAGTAGTTAATGCCGAGACCAAACCACGTGACCGTGTCAGCATGCTTTGTAGAGCACGAATGTTTACCAGGTGTGGGACCCGCAATGTAAATGAAAGAAATGTAAGTCATACGGGTTCCGTCCTAAGTCTAGCAAGTTTAACGTATTTGGTAGTGAATGGAGTAGTTTGTTACCTGAACAGATATCAGAGACATGCTCGATGTTGTCGTAATGTTGATGTGTTTCACGAGATGGGTGCTTGGCAATGATAGGAGGCAGGCTTGGTGCTGTATGAATTGCCGTTGTGGCCCACGAGATAGGTGTTGATCGAAAGTTTTCGTAAGCCACAAAAATTGAGTGGGAGTATACGAGTATACTACCCCACTCCCCCTTTTTTAGAGGAGGGGCCAAATGCACTCATCGTAAAGACGAGCTACCTACGTACCCAGGAAGGCGATCAAGTTGGCTCGTAGTTCAACTCCGCCTTCTCAAGTGAGACTAAGCGCGGGTTCAAGGTTAGATATCGAAGCTAGGAGCTTCGGATGTGCTAGACGAGGTAAACTGGTCGTCTGTTCTAGGCCTATTCTATTGCTTGTTGTCCTCATTGCTCCGTGTTGGTTTCTGAAGTTTATGCTCGGTTAGGAGGCATATGCGAGATTCCTTCTTGCTTCCCCATAAGGTTTTAACTCCGAATGGAGTGGAAAACTTTACGTAGAGGTGGTAAGTCGAAGGGACGGCCCGCATCGAACTCAGCCACGGAGTTCCGAGGATTGCATTGTAGATGGCTGGATGGTCAGATACCGAGAACCTGACGATCTTGGTGACTCCTCCGACATGGACCGCTAAGTTGATCTTGCCAATTGTCATGGTGGTTTCTCCTGAGAATCCAGTGAGTGGCTTTGGAGCAGTGGTGATGTCGGAGGGGTCGATCTTCATGCGACGTAGAGTCTACTTGAAGATCACGTCCACCGAGCTACCTATGTAAATCAAAACTTTAGCCATATCGATATCATTTACCACGAGTTTGATCATGAGTGGATCTTTGTGAGGTTGGTTGAGTCTCTTGGCGTCCCTTTTGGAGAACGATATGGTGCATTCTGGATAGTTGGGCCCACTGGACTTAGATGGTGCTGTGACCGTTTGCCGCTGGAAGCCGCTGGAACGCCTTGATGGATGGGACAGTATCCATGCAATACTGTAAGCCGCCCATGATCATGTTGATCCTTTGTCGTGGGCCCTCGTCCCTAGTAACCTCGGTCTGGCCATTCTCGCTTGTTCTCTTCGGCCAGAGGCTGCTTATTGGGTTGATTCTCTTGTTTTGGCAGGAAATCCTTGAGGCTGACCGAGTTCACCTGCTAGTAGTTAACTGCTAGTCGCGCACCCAGAGTCCTGCGATTCTGTGTCGAATGTCCGACAGCCTAGTGGATCTCGCAGAATGCGTTCTCATTATAGCCGAACTCAGTCCTTGGCCCACCTTCGGAGCGTCCTTGACCACGTTCGTTACCTCTGCCACCGTTTTTTTTGGCATCGTGAGTGTTTGACTCTCCTTCGGTGACCAAGTAGTTGTGGGAGCCGGGTCCCTCATGATGGATGTACTTAGACGATTGGGTTGGCTTACTCACGTTTTGCTGGGTGAAAGAGGATGGCTGAGTGCTGCGTGGGGCCCGTGCGGGTGCATGGATTGCTTTGAGAACTTGCATCTCTATGAAGTTGCTGGCGAGATACAAGGCATCCTGGATGGTTGGTGGTTGGTGTGTAGGCAGTTCCTTTCGGAACTCGGATTCGTACCACAGTCTCTTCTTGAGGGCGCGTAGAGCTGCGTGGTCGCTCATTCCTTCGACCTGCGAGACAAGCTTCTCAAATTTTGTGATGAAAGATTGGAGAGACTCCGTGGGTGCCTGCGAAATAGACCACAAATCAGCATCACTATTTTCTCGTCCCATGAAGATCTAGTATTGTTTGAGGAATGCGTTTGTGAGCTCGTGGAAGCTGCTGATGGAGTTGGATGGAAGTCTGGAGACCCACTGCAGTGCGGGTCCCTTTAAGTTTTAGACGAACAGAAGTCAGAAACCAGCATCCTCATATCCTCTAGAGAACCTTGCTCGATTCATAACATTTCAGAAGGCCGTCAGATGTTCCCTTGGGTCTGTGATTTCGTCGTAGTAGGGGATCTTGCTGATCTTCCCAGGGTCGGAGATCCGGACCACGGTGATGTGTGGAGTGAAGGGCGTCTTTTGCGATTCGGCTAGCACTCTATCTATCTCTGGTGCCTGACGAGTCGCATTGCGAATCTGAGTTTGCACTTCCTGGATTGTGGCTTCCGTTCTTCGCATCGACGCTCTGAGTCGGAGGATGTCGGCTTTGTTGTCTTCAGAGAACTCATCGATGTTGTCTTCCTCTGCGAACTGTCGAAGATCGTGTTCCTACGTGGGCTGTTCGGTTTCCTCCGGCATGCAGGTCCGAGCAGGCGATGCTGGCTCGCGAGCAAGGTCGCATTCTATATGAACCACTTCGTCGTTGTTGTCGATGAGATCGATGATTCGGTTGTGGGTCTCGGTAGCGTTCGCAGGTGTGCGTTTGGCAGGAGCTGGTTGATGGAAGAGACTTCGCATGCACTTGCAAGGCTGGGTCGTGTTGCTAGTTCTTCCAGTCGAGTAGAGATTGCCTGGTTGATCTTGTCTTTCTTGGCAGAGCGCTCAAGCAAGTCCGTGAGCAAGGTGTCAACCGTGTCACGGTCAGTCGGCTCCGGAGCTTTGGTAGTCACAACTGGCCCACCGTCCGATGGGGTCTCCAGAGGGTCTTCTAGATTGTGAGCATCGTTGTCTCCGTTGTTGATGGGTGGGGCCATGACGGATCCGTCGGTATTGAGCCGTCGTATTGCTGGACTCACCAGGAACCTGTTAAGTTCCGATTGTTGAGAGGTATCCTTAGCTTGAACTATGCTTTCGGGTCAGCGATTCTTCGTATGGAGTAGTCGATGAGGTCCCCACAGTCGGTGCCAAATTGTGTGGGCGAAAATTCACACAACCAAAAATTAATTTGTCTACGAAATTTAGGGATCGTCGACTATAACTGTGAATCACTCGAAAAAAAAAACTGAAAGCAATGGAAAAAGATTAAGGAAGTGGGGTCGCTTTATTGATAGAACTCTCCAAGGTTACAAGTTACTCAAATTTTCGAGATGATCTAAGACCTACGACCTTAGATCTTATATATACTGCTAGCTAAACCGTCTTGGGGCCCAAGCTCCTTGTGGGCCGTCTTCCATTTTCCTCCGATATACTTCCTTTTCTCCGATCGCCTTTGGGATAGCTTTCTTTTCTCCGAGATGTGCTGAATATACTCGTTTTCGAACCTTCTTACTTGACGGCGCTCGGATCACTTCGTAGGCTTATATTCTTGATGAAAAACCGAAACGAGCCCACGGTACGAAACTAGACTGTTTAGCTAGCTAGGAGTGTTTCTGGGCCCATGAGATTGCCCAATAATCTCGTGAGTCGTATGTGTTCGGATGGCCACCTCATTAAAAACCTTGGTAAGGAAAACCACGTGGGAAAAGACTTTACCGAGGGAAAAAGAGTGTAATCACGGATATGAAATGCTCTTTGTGAGTCTTCCAATTGTCGATGGTTATAAACGTTAATCAATTGGGACCCACGTGATGAATTGGGTCGCAAAGCTCGTACAGAAACAATTACGCGGGTTATGCATAGTTACTTGTCCACGATACGTGTCGAAGGACGTTTTCGAAGAAGTCGTGGCCCGCAGATACCAAGAGATTCGTGGCTCACGAGCTACGTTGTGATGTAACTCGCGATGTAGCTGAACAACGTAGTTTTTGTGTCTAGCGTTCAAAACCTTTCGCTAACCAGAACTCGTTTGAAGAGTCATAGTATAGTTTGAGGATCAATCCACTTGGGAGA
>OVAP01003611.1:0-10637 GCA_900406295.1 Aurinia saxatilis
CAATCAATAAACGAATAAGGTTGTTTGAATCACTCAAACAAACATATCCATCGCTTCAAGAGAATAGAAGTGAATCGATCACTTAAACTCTAATGAAATGGAATGAAGTTCGCCACTCAAAGGTGTGGAAAGCCCTTGAGATAAGAACACGAATCAAAGCCTTAGTAAATTACACACAAAGACAGAGATTCAACGTTTTCTAAGCTATGTAATCCACCAATAACTTAGCATACCAAAGAGAAGCGATTAAGACCTTCAAAGAGTAAACACTCGGTTTCNCTACAATGAATCAAGAGCTGAGATTTTATAGGCTCGAAATACAACTTACCTAAACTCTAAAACAAGAAAGAAAATCATAAAATTGAATAAAAACTAGCCGTTGGAAATTGATGAGAAAATCGGTCCAAATAAGGCAAGTTGATAATCCTTGAGTCTTGAAAGCTTTGGCTGGAATAAGTGCAGCCTTGGGACATCTAGATGCACTGAAAATGTCTTCAAAACATAGTAGTAATCTTCAGAATATAGTCGTTGATGATTGATCTCGTTTGGTTTCAAAAATGGTAAGTAATAGATATGTTGGTTCTCATGTGAAAAGGTGCACCAGGACTCGTGTAGTAAAGCTTCTTTCTGATCTAGAGTATCTCTTGGTTCCAAATGGAAGTATGGGAACGTGTCTTCAAAAGGGAAAAGGAAAATTTCCTTATTTAGCCCCAAGTGGCTTCGCGGAAAGGGTTCAAAGGGTAGGTTGGATCCGGGTCTTCTCCTGGGTGGTTCTCCTTGAGCTGAGTCTTCTTGATGGATTGAATGAGTTTGTGGAATCATTAATATGATGGGCTCTTTGTGGCTGGTTTGGAATCCAACAAAACAAGTCGATAAGTCTTCTTGTGCTACCGTCTTTGCTAGTATCTGAGTTAGCACATGTTGTTTGTTTTTTTGGCCAAGACCTAGAATGTCTTCTTCATTACCTCCCATATGATGAATGTTTATGCTCTTGAATCTCGTCGGTGGCAGATTGAGGACAAAAGGCTTCTGATGTACTTCTCGTGCTTCTTCATGAGGTAGATCAACTGCCAGTTATTGTTGATAATATGGATCAGCTTCTTGCGCCACTTCTTGTGCTTGATTCTCTGGGATGACCTCATCACTTTCTCCAGGTCGATTACTGCACCTGCGGAACATAACAATGGTCTAGCAAGTAGCATTGTTGCTTCAACCTTTGGGTCAGTGTTCATGATGAGGAAATCAGTAGGAATAAACACACTACCCACTTGAACAATGATGTTGTAGCAGATTCCTAAAATGTCTCCGGGAGTGGTATCTGCTAAGGTTATTCCTTGTGGCAATTTATGAATGGAATATATACCTAACATGTCAGCATCAGCCCTTGACATGAGATTTAAGCAAGCTCCCGAGTCACACATGGTATTGTTGAAAGGCGCCCCCTCGATGGATATTGGGATAGTGAACTTCCCTGGATCGTCTCTCTTCTCGAGCATCTTCATGGGCGGGGTAGTACTCCTTCGCACTTTGTAGAAGAGTGCCTTCACATCTCCTGATGGTCCTTCGGACGGGCATAAGAAGTCTTGCAGTGGGTAGACATCCCAAGCCTCTTCGAAGGAGAAGTTTGGAGGGATCCTCCTTACTTGGTTCTCGAAAATGTGGAAGAGGTGTGGTTTGAGTAGCAGTTTGGCCTCTTTAGGTAAGGTAGGGGTGTCTTCTATTTCTGAGACCTCTTCGTCAGACGATTAAGTTAAGTCCCTTCTCATCTAGAGCCCAATCGATCATTTTAATGTGCAGAGGCATCTGATAGGTCTCCATTATTCGATCGATGGTATTAGCTGCCATCAATCGATCGTCAGCTTCTCTGGCTTCCTCTATCTTCATCACATTTATCTGACCGTCCTAATTACAGTACTCAGGTGTGCAGGAATTCCCAAGTTTGGCGTTTATCAGTTGGATGGTCTCAATGATGGGTTTCTGACTCTCATCGATCGAGTCCATAAGTGCAACGATCGATTGGCTGGGTAGTCTCCCGATCTCGGCTTCTGGTTTGATCGATTCTACTAAGTCCTCAAGTCTCCCGATGTGGCTGTGGATTCTACTGAAGTCATCCTCGTACTGAGTCTTGTCATTCCTCAGGCTGAATCTTATGAAGCGACCTTCTCTTGTCCTTTCATTTAGCCTTCTCTGGTTCTGTCCTATCCACTCCTCATGCTGTTCATGAGCATCTTGCAATTCCTTAATTCTGGTGGTCAGGGAGTTGATCTTCTGATTCATCTCATCAGTGAGATGCTCCAGCTTTGCTTCGATCCTTTCTTCAAAACTCCTTTGGGCAGCTAGGAATTGTGCTAGCATCTCCACCATTCTAGTGTTTAAGAAGTCCGAGCGGAGTGGACTGGGAGGTTAAGATCTTTGACTCTCTCTTCCATAGGTATGGTAAGAGTTGATCATCCTAGACTCCGAGGGGGAAACGTGAGGGTTCCAAGGTTGGTATGATCTCCTAGGAGACGAGAAATGCCTGTAGGGGGCATTTTGAGCATCATTGTTTTGATGAGCCATGAGTGGCTACC
The DNA here is from genome assembly GCA_900406295.1 of Aurinia saxatilis. NCBI lineage: Eukaryota > Viridiplantae > Streptophyta > Magnoliopsida > Brassicales > Brassicaceae > Aurinia > Aurinia saxatilis. The sequence continues at coordinate 2,571 of OVAP01003611.1, forward strand.
TGAAACAAATGAAACAAATTAAAAAATGCAAAAACAGAAAATAAATAAACAAAAAATGAAATAATTGAAAAGTTTAGTCTGGAGTTTGATTGTTATGATAGTGGTCATTGTTGCTCCCCGGCAACGGCGCCAGAAAACTTGATGGGGATTAAGTTTTCACCCAAAATAATCCTGCAAGCGCACAGGCTCTCACAGTAGTACTTAAGGATCAAATCCACAGAGACCAGAGTCACACAGTAGCACGTCCAATTTCACTCTAGCTAAGCAAGCAAAATGATTTGGTTTTGGTTACGATCGATCGGTCGTGAGAACTGATAGATCGTTTGGAACACCGCTCGGTCGATGGCAAATTATGCGGTCGATTGTTCAATGCCTGAAATGACTAAAATGAAATAAATGTGATAAAATTCAATATTAAAAGGCGTTAGGAAGTCAGGTAATGCATCTGAGGATCACGGTTTAAAATAATTCAGGGTAGTAATAACTACTAGTTTAGGCTATATAGTTGATTTCACTAAAAACTAACTATCTTATGGTCAGGCTTAGCTAGTTTAATTCAATTGGCATCCTAGTTAACATATATCCTTTCAGAAAGAGAACCTTTGGGCTGATCAACCAACCAATCTAGGCATTAAGTTCAAGAAATCAAATCCTACTAATCTAAAGCTTTCACTATCAAGATCTGGATCTCTTACTCTAAGTGGTGTATTGGTAGCAGATTTATTCTATCATTTAGATTAAGTACTTATATGAAAGTAAGCCATTAAACTACTCATTATATAATTCTATTGACAATCTACAAAACCATGATTCCTCCTATCAAAACCCTATTCTTAACTAAAAGACTACTAAGACATAACAAGAGTAGACATAAACATAATGAAAATTGCTTATATAGAATGAGTGAAGAATAGCTTCTCTGGAAATGCAGAGATTACATACTTCTTCCTTGAAGCAATAAACAGAATGAAAGAGAACAAAGAAACTGATAAAACTGATAAAATGTAAGCATGGATGCCTGGAAACGTTTAGAGAATTTCTAATGTTTCTCTCGGCCGTCAGAGGTTTGTATTAATAGGGGAGAGAGTCGAGCAAAGGGTTGAGAAGAATCAGGAGGAAGATTTGGATAAACATCCAAATTTTAGTGGTTATCTTCAGTTGATCGATCGGTCGTTGTTATCCTGACCGATCGACCGTAATCTTCCTGAGCATTTCTGAAGATTCTGTATCGCCTGAGTTTATCTTCAACGTAAGCAAATATCTCCCCAAATGCAATGGTACATATCTGAATTGTTTTTGGAAACTTCTTGACAAAATGGGCTTCGATCGATCGGTGGGCCTCTTATCCGATCGATTGGGCCTTCAAGTCTTGTGGGCTTCTAGACACTCCTTCAGTAATTTGGGTTTAACTTCTTAATCCTGAGGAATTTTGGCACGATTCCAAGCCCATATGAAAGCTAACTCTCGTGGCTTAATTGTCCTAACTCATCAATTCATTCCAAAATGAACATCTACTTTATCCGGGCGTGGACTTCTGATGTTGATTTGCTGGATTCGGTAAAAAGTGTCCCTTTACAACCTAAAATGCATTGTTTTCTAATAACACTTTGAAAATAGAAAAACGTGAAATCCAGTAGTTTATGTTTTAAAATAAATAGTTTCTTTGATAAAAACAAAAAAAAAAACATATCGAAAAGCAGTAAAATATCTTCACTATCACCCGTAGCATTCACCGATGAAGAGTCCGCCATGATTATTGGTGTCATTGAAGTTTGTTGGCAAGGAAGACCAAGTCATCGAACGACAGCCTGCGACATCACATTCACAATGGCACCAATATAACTAAAGCATTCTTCATGATCATACCTTTGATGGAACAATCGAAAACAAATCTGCCCAGACAATCCATTTTTTAAGCATCTTAAGGGTGGACGGAGAGGGTGCTTCTTTAGCAATCTTCATGAGACTAACACTCATCGCATTAACCTCCTTAAAAAATGTTTGAACACAGCTGACCTTAGTGACACTCAGCTGCTTGATGAATCCCTTTATGACCGGTGAATTTTTGATCAAGCTATACGAAGGAGACTCTTTGATCACATTCTTTAAGATAGCTTGCCGACGAGCTTCAATTTCCTTCTCTTGTTCCTTCTCGGACATTATAGGAGGGTCTGGAGCAGGCACAAAAGGTTTATGGATTAGGTCAGAGGCTGTAGAAAGTCGATCCTTGGCATCTGATGAAGAACAAGTCATCGGAGACTATTTCTGCAGGGGGGGTCAATCGACACCCTCAATGGTGTCGATCGACACCATGTCTTTCTGAGCTTCTCATCGTATGCTGTCGAGATGGGGTCTTGCTGGGGTCGAGATCTTAACGTCGTGAACGTCGATACTGGGGGGGTATCGAGCGACACTGACATTGGTGTCGATCGACACCATGTCTTGAAACAAAGTCCGTCGTGTGATTTCCCAAGGTGTGTCGATCGACACTAGGTGAGTGTCGATCGACACTGCTCTGTTTTGCAGCCGAAATTTCATCATCTTCAACCCAATGAAGCTCCTCTTCATCGACGTTTCCTTCAGGCATTGCCTCAAGCAAATCAACCTCATCCTCTGCACCTCTCATGGTAATAAAGTTGACAAACTTCTTCGGGTTTAGGTCCTTCTTTGATGGAAGAAAACCTTCTTGCCTTTGAATTGTCTCGGCCATTTGAGCTACTTGGAGGTCCGTTTTCTTTTTATGTGCAGCCAGCCGCTCGTACTTCCCATTAAGATTAGTGTAGAGATTGTCAAGCTTCCCATTGAATCCTACAGTCATCTTTTGCTGGCCTTCAAGAAGCTGCTCTAGTATAGACTTGGTTTCATGATCTTGTGCTTGTGGAGAGTTGTAAGAAGTGTTGCCATAGCTTCTTCCTTCTCGAATTGGCTTTCGATATTCTCCAACGAAAGGCTTGTTGTAGAAAGGCTTGTTGTAGAAGTGTTAGCCAGAATTTCCAACATAAGCAACATCCTTCTCTTCCTCTTCCTTGTGGACAGCATCAGCATCAGCAAATCGGACACTCTTTTTATTTCCACTTATCAAGAGGTCGATCTTCTGATGGAGTTCTTCGATCCTTTGAGATTCAACATTGTTCACCATCTTAGACCAATCATACTCCATTCCACGGTTGTAAGAGCTCGCAGCCAAGTTCTCAATCAACTTGTAGGCACCATCATTTGTTTGCTTCATAAAATCACCATTGTTGGCCGAGTTGAGAGCATTCTTGTAGTCCCAATTTACACCATCATAAAAGAGGCCTAGCAGCTGCTCATCGGTGTTGCCATGATGAGGACACTCCATCTTATACTCCTTAAATCTTCCCCATGCTTCACAAAAGAACTCACCGGACAATTGCTGAAAACTGGTGATCATATTCTTCAAAGTCATTGTCTTAGCTTTTGTAAAGAAACGGTCAAGAAAGGCTGCTCTAATCTCTGCCCAAATGCGAAGAGATGTTGGAGGTTGAGACTTGAGCCACTTCTCCGCCTCATCAGTAAGCGAGAAGGGAAAGAGCATGCACATGTTGTAGTCACTAGGAGTGCCATTGGTGATGGTGTTGCACATACGTTCATAATCATCGATATGATCCATCGGGTTCTCATGGCCATGGAACTGATTTTGCTTCACCAAGGCAATCATCGGGGGCGTGACTTCATTGTTCTGACCAAGGACACGAGCAAGACAAATGGCTGCCCGATTTAAGTAGAAGGAATGTGGAGTATCTAAAGCTCCGATGGAGACAGCTTGTTGAGGATTAGTGCGCAGCCGTCTTATTTCCTCATGCATCTTCCTTATCTCCTCAAGAAGGGCAACATTGTTGTTGTTGTTGCTTTCTCACATTGTGATTATTTGCCCTGAAACACCAAAAATAAAACCAAAAATAAACTAGTTAGTAAATAAATAAAATAAAATAAAACCAAAGAAAACAAGCAAAAATAGAATTAGATAAACAAGTATGCAAGTTTAATTGGTCCCCGGCAACGGCGCCAAAAACTTGATACACAAAGTTTTAACCTTTTTTTTAACTGCAAGTGCACAGCAAATATCAATTATAGTACTTAAGGATCGAATCCACGAAGACCGAATAACTAAACAAACTAATTTATATTAATTATAAATTAAACCAAGTATAACTGTTTTGAGTTTTTACTAACTAACGCAGACATTATGTAATTTTAAGGAGTTTAAATCAATTAAAACAAATGCTAGGCTTTGGAAACTTCGACTAAGAATCAATTATGAACCTAAATACGGACAGTGTTGATCGACACTGGTGTTGTGTCGATCGACACCTGTCGTGCAAAATTTATAAAAACCTTAACTCTAGAACATGAACAATTCTATCAAGCAAATCCAACACTCGCTGAGACTTACTAACTTAATTTAAATCCTAGAAAGACCAACTCTAGCTGAGAAATCGTATGGAACTTAAACTAGCGTTAACAAACCGATTCAATTGTTCACTAACTATTCTAAACCAAATCTCTTTGAGGAAAGATAGCTAGCTCTCTTAAGATTGATTCCAGCAATTTATTAGCACTCTCATGCATAATAAATTCCCTATGATCTACACTCTAGATGATCAAACTAAAGTTTAGCAATACGAACAATCTAAGAGAAGAGTTAATCAATTGTTCATAAATTAAGCTTAAGGTTAACAGAAAATCATCCTAATCTAAGGACCCTAAACCTAACTAACAAACTACTCAGATATAGCTAAGCAATTCATCATGCAATATTCAATGAAATCAATATGAATTCAATAAAATGGTTTAACAAAATCTTCTCCCAAAACTCTCTCCAAAGAATAATAATGCATTGCCTAAAGAATGGCTGTAGAAAAGTATATATAAGGATCATGACAAATTTTAGGTTTAAGGAATTAGCATAAAAGATTAGGGAAAAATCTTGGTCTTGAAATTTATGGAAATACTGAGATTCTCCATAGGGTGTCGATCAACACCTCCTCTGTTTCTTGCCATTTTTCTTTGTTTCCTTATTTTGTCTCCTCAAGCTCCATTTGTGGTCCATAATTCTTCTAGATTATTTCAAAGCTCCAAAACTCGTCCAGGCACCTAAAATGACTCTTTTGGACTCTAATAATACTAATATAGACTCTAAAATAAATATAAGTATAAGTTTATTATGATAAAAACCGGTAAAATTTGAGATATATCATGTATTAGTAGCAGATTTATCCTACCATTTGAATTAAGTCCTAATATGAAAGTAAGCCTATAAACTACTCATTACATAGTCCTATTGTCTATCTACCAAACCATGATTTCTCCAAGCAAAACCCTATTCCTAACTAAAAGACTACTCAGACATAGCAAAAGTAGACATAAACATAATGAAAATTGCATGTATTAAAAAGGGTACAGAATAGCTTCTCTGGAAATGCAGAGATTACAGAGAGATTTCTTCCTTGAAGCAATGATTAAAACAACTGAAACAAAGAAACTGCAAGAAACTAATAAACTTTTAGCCTGGATGCCTAGAAGCTTTAGAGAGATTTCTGATGCTTCTCTCGGACTTCAGTCTTCTGTATTTATAGGGGAGAGGGTCGAGATGTTGGCCGAGATAAATCAGGAAGAATATTTGGATGAGAATCCAAATATTTGTGTTTATCTTCACTTGATTGATCGGTCATAGCTATCCTGACCGATCGACTGAGATCTTTCAACACGTTTATGAAGATCCAGTATCTCCTGAGTTTATCTTCAACGTAAACAAATATCTCTCTAAATGCAACGGTGTATATCTGATTTTTTTTCTCGAACCTTCTCTGACAAAATGGGCCTCGATCGATCGGTGGGCGTCTGGTCGGGTCGATTGGGCCTTCATGATTTGTGGGCTTATGGATAGTCATCCAGTAATTTGGACTTAACTTCTTACTCGTGAGGAATAATGACACGATTACAAGCCCATGTGAAAGCTAACTCACGTGGCTTGATTGTCCGAACTGCTCACTTAATTCCAAAATGATCGTCTCCTTCATCCGAGCCTGGACTTCTGATGTTGACTTGGTGGACTCAGTAGAAAATGCCCATTTGCAACCTAAACTGCATTGTTTTCACAAAAACACTTTACAAACAGAAAAATGTGAAATCCAGTAGTTTATGTTTCAAATCAAATAGTTTCTTTATTAAAAACACCGAAAAATCATATCGAAAAGCGGTAAAATATCATCACGATCAAATCCCCTAGACTTAGCTTTGTTCGTCCTCGAACAAACATATGCTAAGAAGGGAAATAAGTTTGAAAAGTTAGGAACTCGCTTACTTGTATCACAACTTAGAGGCGCAGCTTCGTGATGGTCATCTTGACAATGCTGCCAAAAGTTATCGTCTAATACTCCCACCACAACTCTACCAACTGGTCCAACATGAAACTTAACTTGCAAATACCCTAAAGGTACCGAAATTCTGACTCTCTACATTCATTTATTTTCGTGAGCTTTCTTACTGGAAAAAATATCAGCTAGGTAAAACAGACTAGTTGTGTAATGAGAGGGGGCTAATATTTAGAGGTGAGGCTAGTGTGTTTAGGGTATACCGTACTCAAGAGAAATGTGATATGTTTGCAAAAAAAAAAGAGAGATCGGACCGCTTGATGGCACAGTTTCTCAATCTGTCTCTCCTTAGCTCATCTTGTTCCTTCCCCAGACTTAGATTCTTCAAAGGAATCTTAAGTCTTCTTGAACATCCTCGGACTCTTTTGATCCCTGATTTCCCTGGCCTTTTTGCTACAAGTATAGATCATAAAGCTTTTTTTTTTTTTACAATGAAGCTTTCACCATAAAGAGCAAGGCACGAATTTTACCTTGACTTTGATGAAATGTTACTAGGGAAATCAGCCTTGAAACCTTCTCTTTGAATCTCCATGCATGTATTAAGATCATAGCATGCTTTTCGCCAGTCTTTACGAGTGATTGGAAAACTGCGTTGGTCTCATCTCTCCGGCCGTTTTACACATACTACGTATAAGACAAGAAAGAAAAAGAGACTGCATGGGGTTTGAAAAGGGGTTAGGTTTATGGGTGTGGTAGAAACTTAAGATAAGTTGACCATTCAGGATCAGCAAGAGAGTGGTGAAGTGGATAAGAAGTCATGAATGGATTTTTTTTTCCCTACTTCCAGCAAGAAAATTTTATATTCCGGTTTAGGTCCAAATAAAATAGAGTCAGAAATCAGAATTATTAAAGTACGTGCAAACCGAGATGTGCTGGGGAAGCTTGAGGTTTCTGAAATAGGTGCCTCGGGGAAGTCTTGTAAAAATGGTCACTAGGCCGATGTTCCAGTTGTGAGTAAGGTCCTTGTTCCAGACCTGGATTGACTCAATTATACGCTTTTGACTTGATAATTTTTTTTAAAAAGGGGTNTTTTAGACTCGATAAAAAAATTTTAAATGGGTGTAAAAGTACGTCAAAGGAAACAAACGAGTTAGGTAACGAGGAATACCCCCCCCCCATACTTGAATAACATCGTGTCCGATGTTGACAAGCTGTGAGAGCAAAATGGGAATTGAAATGGATTGAAATAGAGATGGAAAATGGTTACCTCGTTGTCCTCAAGTGTATCGAAGGACCTTCTTTGTCTTATTGGAAATGAAAGGACTTTACAGGAATAGGAGAGGATTTGTACCGGACGACATCAATATATCATCATCTGCCGTGTTGAAATGAGGAAGTGTTCATCTCTCTGGGTCTTCATCGATCAATGCAGCCATTAATCGATCGAATCACAACGTGATTCTCCTGATTTTTTACTCTCTCTCGATCAGTATTGAAGTACGCAGCATTCTCCTGGATCACCAGTTGATTCGAATCAGTGGCCTCTAGTTTTCCATGGAAACAATAAAATGGAGCTTGTGAACTGCTGACGATCGATCGTATGCTGTTTAAGGCGATCGATCGATTCTTCATCCTCGTGGTTGAATCCGTGTATCATATTTCCTGAGACACGAACAAATGCATTAAAAGTAAACTTAATCTAAGACACACCAGTGGGTTGCCTCCCACTCAG
>OVAP01003612.1:0-16286 GCA_900406295.1 Aurinia saxatilis
GTGGCATCTAGGGAAGGCTCGCAAAGACCTCTTATTCAATAAACGCGATTAGAGTCCTTCCACCATTTTATCTATGGCAACAACGAATGGAACTGAATTCCAATTTAGGACACCACAAACACATTATGACAAACCAACACGTCATTCAAACTTACACATGGACTCCAGGGTGGCTCAAGTGCAACCATTACACTAGCTTCCATAAAGTATCTAATCAAATCGGCGCTGGTTGGATACTTCGTGATAGTAATTGACTATACATTATTGTAGTCTCATCGATAATTCCTCAAGCCAGTACACCACTTGAAACGGAAGGCTTTGGATATCTACATGCTATACAAAGTGTTTGGTCTCGAGGTTATGACAAGATCATCTTCGAAGGTGATTCTTAACAACTAATAAATTTGATTCACGACAAGGCACATGACATAGCATTGGACAGTCTCATCCATGTCATCCGTCCGTCAGTGGATCAAAAGATTTGCAGGTGTTCGAATAATGTAGATAGGTAGACAAAGTAACCAAGTCGCTGATACGTTGGCACACATTGGCCAACTTCAACATCAAGCCTTTTGTTTATATACTAATCCTCCTATTTGTATTTTGTCTCACTATGAGCTATTATAGACATTCTACTTATTAATAAGAATCAGTTGTTAGAAAAAAAACAATTTCTCATAACTCAAAAACAATAGTAATTGGTTATTTTCTCTCGAAATTAATAATTTATTGTGAAACACACGATTTTAAATAAGTTATAGTTTAGGAACGGAAGAAATATTATTAAAAACATGTCTAACATATTTTATGAAATATTTCATGAGATTAATTAACACATCTCTGCATGACCTTTAATGATATGTAGAGATGTTAACGTCAGTTTAAATTGTTCAGATATTCCATGTTCTCATAAAGGCAAACAAACAAATTGAGAAATATTTTGTGGAAGATGATAATTAAATATATACTAATATTAATTTTTAAATAATGACATTGTGAAAGCTAGATTCCCGTATTTGTAGTTACATAATTCAGGGTGATAGACGTTTGTACTGCGAGTAGTTTTTATGTGAAAATATTCTTCTATAGATATAGCAAACAAAACTTAAAAATGAACAAGTAGTTTGTTTATCGTCCTAAAACAATAATTGAACTTTCTGGGTCAGGTGGCTAAAAATAAATTATTTCTCTTTACTCTCTCTTCTCAAAACAATTTTTACTTGGTTTTCTCCATCAAATCTCTAATATGCCTCTCCGGTGACCCTTATGATTGTCGGAGAGGACTTCTTTCCCTTTATTTCGCTCTCCTCTCCCCCTATTTCGCTGGATCTGGCTTGTTTTGGTTTGATTTCCAGGGCCTTTTGATTCGTTGCAGAGGCGGTATAGATCTGGTATGGTGTTCCACCCACCTATATATGTGGATTTTGGCTTCCCGTGTCCGATCTCTGAGGACTGGGTCCGATGCGGGGTTCTCAAGTTCGTCTCTTCAAATCATGGGTGCTTCCATGGCGACGATCCAAAGATGGAGTTCTTGATGCGGTTCCGGCGACGCGATTGAGGCATGGGAAGGAACGATCTGTGGGGGGCAAAGCTTCCGACGTTATCCGGCCCGGTTCTCATCTACATTTGAGGACGATGGCTGGACCCAGATCGGCTACCCGAGGAGGTGGTGGCTCTCCGGTAACAAGGCGTGAATCGTCTTTTGTTCCACTTGGAACCGGTCGGGCCCCGTTGTCCCTCCACGGATCTTCCTTCCTGTTGCTATCCCTAATTGCTGGTTCTGGTAACAGTCACGGTGGCGTGTGTGCATGTTGGTGAGATTTTTTCTTTATGTCCCTTCTTTCTCGTCAAATCGATCTCTCTTGCTAGATAGTGCGTCCTCAAGTCTGTCGACGGAAGACCTTCTCCTCTTGGCTCCGACATAGTGCAGTCAACTGATACACAAAGTTTTATCCTATGTATTTTTAATTGCTAGTGCACAACAAATATCAGTTATAGTACTTAAGGATCGAATCCACGAAGACCGAATAAACAAAGCAAACGAATGTAAATAAATTCTAAAATAAAGCAAGGTAATGGTTTTTAAAATTCAACTAACTAGGACAGACACTAAGTGAATTTAGGGGTTTTAATCAATTAAAACAGACGCTAGGTTTTGGGAACTTCAACTAAGACTCAATTCTGAAACCTAAGACGAGCAGTGTCGATAGACATTGGTGTGGTGTCGATCGACACCCTACGGACAAAATCTATGAAAATCTTAACTCTAGAACATGAACAATGCAAACAAGCAATCCAACTCTCGCTAAGATTAACTATCTTAATTTAAACCTTGAAAAGACCAATTCTCGCTGAGAGATCCTATGGAAATTAAACTAGCATTAACAAATCGATTCAATTATTCACTAGTTATTCTAAATCAAGTCTCCCTGAGAAAAGATAGCTAGCTCTCCTAAGATTTATTCCAGAAATTTATTAACACTCTCATGTATAATAAATTTCATATGATCTAGACTCTATGTAGCTAATCTAAAGTATAACATTAAGACAATCTAAGAGAAGATTTAAGAACCATAAACCTAACTAATGAACTACTCAGACATAGCAAAACAATTCATCATGCAATAATCAATGAAAGCAATAATATAAATAAAAAGGGTTTAAGAAATCTTCTCCAAAAAACTCTCTCTAAAGTAGATTAAAACATAACCTAAACAATAGCTTAAAAATAGTATTTATGGAGACTAGGATGAATTTTAAGAATGGTAAATTTGCAAATCTAATTTCACAAAGATTTATGGAAAATCTCTTGATCTTGAGAAAAAGAAAATATTTGGCTGATGATCCGAGAGGTGTCGATCGACAGTCTTGCTGAAATTTCTTATTTTGTTTATTTTCTTTTTCGTCTTTTCCAGCATGTTCCATTTTTTCTCCATAATTCTTATAGATTATTCCAAAACTTCAAAACTCGACCATGTACCTAAAATAACTCTTTTTAACTCTAATAAATAATAATATAGACTCTAAAATATAAATAAATATATATATTTATTATATTAAAACCGGTAAACTATGAGATATATTATCAACGGCGATTCTGCAAAACAATGGTATTTTGGCTGTTTACGGCGGTGATGGCTTTTAATCTCTAGAGTTAGACCTTTTTAGGGTTTCTTTAAACCGGTTACTTAAAAATTGGTTTTTTTATAATTCNAATATATTTATTATATTAAAACCGGTAAACTATGAGATATATTATCAACGGCGATTCTGCAAAACAATGGTATTTTGGCAGTTTACGGCGGTGATGGCTTTTAATCTCTAGAGTTAGACCTTTTTTAGGGTTTCTTTAAACCGGTTACTTAAAAATTGGTTTTTTTATAATTCAAATCAATTTCCAGTTTAGATCCGGTAATGTTGAGCGGGTTTACTGTTTTTATTTTATTTTATTGCAATTATGTGTGTAACATTTAAGAGAAAACCTTTTTCTTAAAAGTAGTTTGTTTATGAAACAATTGCATTGCATAAATCATGATTTCCAGCTAACTTCTATTGATATATAAATACTAGGCCTAGACGATTCATCCACACTTTTTGCCTTATGCTGACAAAAAAATGTTTTTCTATTTTTTTAACGAAAGAAGCTCCAAAAATTTCCAAATAGGTTGCGTGTAATTAAATGAACACTTAAATTAATAATCTTAAAGATTGGAGTTACATAAATCATAGAGAAATTTTATGAAATGTCCATTTCAATATGTTCCTTTCAAAAATACTCTTATGTATTTTTTAAAAATACTATTTTTAGATTTAGGTTTAATTTAGGATTTAAATCTTGTAGAGTTAGGGTTTAGTGTTTTACAAACTATATGAGTTTATGTTTGAGGTATTAGGGTTTATATTTTAGGATTGTTGGATTTATTAAAGATTAAAACCTTTTTTAGGGTTTAAAAAATTTAGGGTTTAAGGTTTTAACCTTAAACCCTAGATTCTAGACCATACAAAACATTACAGAATATTTTAAAATATGAAAACTGATAATTTAGATTGAATTTAGATTAAATCATAATGCTCTTCTAGATGACATTTTCTGTATGAAAAGAAAACTGAAAATTTGGAATAGTAATTCATAAAGAAAATCGGATTTCTTAAAACTGTCAAGTTAGATTTTAGTTTTGATGATTTTTAACAAATAAGAAAATAAATCATGATTTTTTTATGGAAAGACATATATATATATATATATATATATATTATAATTACATTTATACTGTTGATTGGGGTTTTTTTTTACATCAACATTCATTTTCATTTACTTGATCATATGAGTTTTTCGAATTTAATAATTCATGCGATTGCAAAGCGTAAAACGGCATACATTGTGCGTCTGCATGAGACTACAGATGGTATACTCAGCAATTTAGGAATAAATGACACGTAGTTCAATGGTTCTTAACGGAGACGTCAGAAAGTCTAGGATCAATAGACGTAGCAAGGGTGATTGAGTAAAATTTTGACGTCACCTTCATATAATTTAGCAAGTGGGAAAGAGTGCTACTGTTACCTACCAACTAACTCATTTATTATTGTCTCTATGTATATATATTTTTCTCTTTAATTTTCTTATATATTTTTTATTAACTTATTTCGAAATTTCAAATTCGGTCACATTGCGTAAAGTTATACATACATGTATTATTTTTTTTCTCTTTAATGAAATATTTATGTTGGATTAGAAAAAGAGCAAAGATTCTCGACTTACTTTCCATAATCTTAGAATATTTGTGGGAAACAAATGTTATACAACTTTTCGTTTAACCTATCTTCTCTGACTTTTTACCTCCATTGATTTTTTTGTTTTTACTAAACGAGAATAAAAACACTTTAAACTTCAAAGTCAATTCTAAAAAAAAGATTACAAAATTGGGAAAAAAAAAACCATATACTGATATATACACATATGGGTCCGAGTCATTTAATTTTTTAGTAACATTTCAGTTTATGTTTTGAGATTTATTTGGTCCCACCTTTTCCAACTTGAATTTCGATTTTGTCTTTATTCCAATTTTGTTTAATGTGGACTAGTTATAAATTCCCTTGCTTCAGTTTTTATCTTTCCACTTCATTTGTTTTAAAAGTAAAATTTGGAGGGGATATGCTATATTTATAAGTGTTATTACCAGTAAAGTGTTGTTTAATAAAGACTTCTTTTGTCCCAATAAGAGACATTAAGCTTTGTATAATAATAAATTTTCTCTCGTCTGAAAGTTGCTGAAACAATGGGCCGTGGCTTAGCCCATGCGATTTCTAGATAGTTGTTATCATTCTCTATTTTTCTTTTCAACATACATAAATAGTTGCCAATTGGTATACTTTATAATTTTATATGTTTCAATATATATAAAGTCAATGTATATGTACATGCATGTAAGTAAGAGACTGAGCTGGCAAAATGTCCTTCAAGACCTTAATAGAATCTTTCATATTTGCCTCCCATCTCTTAGGAGTGATCCCCTTTAATTTTTATTACGGAATCAATCCTTTAAAACAATATTTGGTCCCTAGATTTGAATTTATATCATAATGCGACATCGATAAAGAAGGGAGTGACCTTTGAGCCACAGTTATATAACATATTTTAGTATCATATTCGAAGGATTGTACGGATTTAAACTTCAGAACCTCTTAATAATTAGAAAAAGAGAACATTATCTCTATTTTTGAATATATAAATTGTGTCAAATTTATAAATAAAAAATAAAAAAATTGTAACAATTTTTTTTTCTTAAAGAAGTTTTTATCATAATTTTATTTTAGTTTTTGGTAGATGTAGTAGATCAAACGAAAAATAAAAAAGATATCAGATATCCTAAAGAAAATTCACAAATATTTTATGTTATGAGCAATGAGTGCAAGAATAGATTTCAAGTTTAATCTAGGATAGACATTGGAGATGGTTATGTATTGTAAATTTACAAATTTTACGACTCAAATTCACCACTAGTCCACACAATATTTTCTTTTCCTAATTCTCTCTGCGTTTACATAAAAATCAAAACACCAAGGAGGCAATGACCAAACACTAGGGCATGTTTACATACGTGAAATTTGAAATAAAGACTCAAAAAAAGAATCACCAAAAAATGAGAACAAAATCCCATTAAGTATGCACAAATTAAAGGCGATCAAACTTCTGATATTTTTTTTTCTTGCATCTATTAGTGTGTGTTCTAGATTAGTCGTGATACAGTTGATTTATATGAAGATTTAGATAAGATAGATGATCTTGAAGATTTTGGAGATGATGAAGATGAAGAAGACTTCTTTCGTCTACTACTTCTCTTGTTATTTTTTGGTAAATTCATTGGAGTTACTGGAGGTAGATCTCTTAATGTATCTGATATTGTTTGTTGACTTGATCCTTGATCAAAATCTGCATATACACAAACAAACATAGTGTAAATAGTTTACTCTAGTCAAATACCTTAATATTGTGTGTGTATTGTCTTGATAGCATGTTATTTAAGTTGATGGCATATACTATTTTACATGATATCATCTTATTTAATCTATGCTTCTTTTTTTTTCCTTCTTTTTTTTTTTGGTTGCAAATTAGCATTCTAATACAATCGTTTATCCAGATGACCATATTCTTACAAGAATTTACAACATGAAAACTACTGAATTTTAAAACAACGAGCTCATTAAAGAACCAAATTAATTGTATTGTACTTTGAGAGTAACAGGTGCATGAAGAATAAGAAAATTAACCAAACGGGCAAAAGAAAGAAAAACTTACCAGTGGAAGAAGAAGTGAAAAAAGAAGTAGAAGGTCTTGCATTACTAAAAGATGATGCTCTTGGAGATAAAACATCAGCTCCGACCTTAAACTCACTCATCTTCACCCAAAAAAAAAAACCCATAGTAAGCAGCCAAACAAAACTATGCATTACTTATTAGAAACTATTGGGACACTTAAAAAAAAAAAAAAAAACTTACCCAACCAGGAGCACTACCAGAGGAACCCTCCCAACCAATATGAGCTACATGTTTTACATCGGTTGGATACCCAATTTTTATTTCATCGGTCTCTTTCTCAGCACCTGAAAAATAATAGTTATTCAATTTTTAAAAATGTAGTAATTTTTTATGAAGCCATAACATAACATCCTTAAAACTAAAAGTTACATGAATGGAGTCTGAAAATATTGTATGTGATAGTCATTTAGTATAAGCAATCAAATGTCCTTTCTTACATCGAAAATATATATGTGGCATCAAATATCATATGTGCAGTGTTAGCCATTTATAAGGTCTAAATGGTGATAGACAGACTAAACAATATTGACTCTATTTAATGTTCTTGTTACATCATGTAACACAAATAAACTATGTCGATGCATAAGATTACATTGAAAGTAATATTTGTTCTCGTATACTTAGTTAGCACGACAAGAAATTAGACTAAGATATTATATATATGAAGGAAGAAAAATGGTAAAGGCTTTTACAAAAACAAAATGGTAAAGAATTACCAAATATTTGAGAGATGCATTTGAAGCCTTTATAGATGCCCTTCATTTTCACTGACATGTTGAAGATCACAAAAACCCTCCGGATATTGTTATGCAGATGTTTCGTAAACTCGATTACCTGATAAATGTGTGTTCTTGCTATTGCAGAGTTTGAAGAACCCCACCAAAAAAATCCCCTCTTCTACTTCAAAGATCTATTCTTTGTTAACAAAAGAAATAAAAGTTTCAGCATTCACTATCATGTATACAAAATAAGAAACAATAGGTAGAAAAAGATCATAAAGGAGAAAAGGGGTGTACAATGCATGTGATATATGAATAAGGTTTCTCCCATATAGCAAGATTGGAATTTATGCTTTTGATTAAAACTTTTCTTACAAGAATCAAGGGTACGTACGTCATGATTAAAGCACATTAATGTTGGTATATATAACGCAACAATATTTATACCCCAAAAAATGAAAGATTTGGTATGAGGTGATCATATACATCATTAATTGTTCAAAAACTCGGACAATCCTCGACTTGAACACTTGAAACCCATGATGACGTACGAGAAAATTACCTGTAGTAATCTTATAGATTCTTCGGGGAAAGTAAAATGGTAAATACAAAAACAGAAGAATAGATGAGAAACAGTCTCTCCTTTGATTCTATGCTTCGTTCATATTGTGGAGAAGCCTCACCAAACATATCATGTACAAAAAGAAACTTGTTGGAAAAACATAATTTCTCACGAAATTATGCAAAAAAGGAGTTTCAAAGGAAAAGAAAAAAGTGGTTAAGGCCAAAGTAAGAAGAAGGAGAAGAAGAAGATAGAGAGACTTAGTCACAAGGCTTAAGGTAAGAAGTGGAGCACCATGAAAAGGCATCTACACAACATATATATAGTTTAATAAAAAATTGATAATAGGAATGTTTCAGGATGCAATATAATCACTAATCAATGATTAGTCTGTCTAACAGAGAGAGAGGGACACATAATACTATAAAGTATAAGGAACCAATATTGATAAATCACCAGCTATAACTTGATGTGGATTGAATTAACTAACAACTTGTTAGTTTCATAAGAAATTAACCTGAAGGGTTTTAAGATTTTATTATCTGGCGTTGGGAATTAATCTGGTTTAGTTACAAAAAGAAAAAGACTGAATCTGGTTTAGGCCAATATTTTATGGAGCTAGAGACAACTGTACAAGTTTAGATGCATGCATTTTTAATTGTACAAACTGTGATTTCATCATATTTGTTGAAGTCACGTTTGTCTATTAGCTTTCTTGCTGATACAAATTTCCTAACTGGATGACAAAAGACAAATCTCCAAATTATTTTTGTTCCACGATTTTTTTTAACATGTTTTATTAAATAAGAAACAAGTTTTTTTTTTTGGGGGTAAACATAAACAGGTTACATTGTTGTTTAAACAAGATCATACAAATCGGATGACAAGAAGGAATAGTACATGGAACAAGGATAAGATTGGGCACGACCCAAGTTAGCTAGTTTATCTGCCATTCGATTAGTATGTCGTCGAGTATATAAAAAAAGAACTTCAGTAAAAAAGGTTGTACAACATTGAACATCAAAAATATAATTATCAATAATCAGATCCTATGCCATTGAGCACATTGTTAAGAGCAAGACAATTGCTTTAAAATATGAATCAAAGCATAATCCATCCGTGGAAATTCTTGGGTTTTTTACACAAGTAAATTTAGCCTTAAGAAACTTTAAATTTGCAATATAAGATTTTGGAATATATGCCAATAGCTCATTTGATTGCAGTTAAATCTTTAATCCTAAGTTTTGAGTCTTTGCTTGGTAAAAATGATTTACATTTTTACAAGTATCATCAACTTGTTTTAGGGATTAGTATCATTTTTACAAGTATCTTTGCTTAGGTAAAAATGATCCTAAGTAGAATGACCCATGCCATGCGTGTAGTACTTGCTCCTTTATAACTCCAAGTGTAAAATATAAAACAAATGATCACTTTGTTAAGATGCAATCTCTCCTTTTTAAAATAAATTTCTACAAATGAGCCATTACCAAGTCCAAATTCATTTCACAAATATTGGTCGTAGGAAAAAGGAGTTTTAGATCTATTTAAAAATGAATTTCGCATATCAGTTCGCTTTATCTAAACGGGCTAATTTATCTAAAATGCTATAAGAAAAAAATGCATCTTTCATTCATATGTGGAATTGTATTTTGCGTTTGGATTGAAAGTTGTGAACTACTAACGAAATATTTTTGTTTGGTTTAAGATTATTTACCCACACACCTAACAAAATATAAGCTATTCCTATTATACTAATATATGTATACTTAGTGTTCTCTATATATCGGCATTTTGGAAGAGATTCATGTTAAAAATGTGTACACTTAAAAAGTTCAAAACAGTTTGTTTGGCACATGTTTCCATCTCTAATTTTCTTTTAGATTTTAGATAATATCAAGATTATCATCACACAAATATTTCGGGTTGTTCTTGTTAACTAATACAATATTGTTTCACTCACCAAAAGCGGTAAAAGAAAACGCAAGTCCTCAGATTCACTCCTCCACCAAATACATAAAATCCAAAAAGTTTCAAAAACGCCAAGAGAAGGTCTCATAAAGAGCCAAGCCCGATGAAGCAGAAAAAATACTCATGTGGGAAGTTTTTTAGAATCGAACGACATCTTGTAGGCAATCGAAGAAATGAGTGATCTTAATTTTCTCTCTCCCGCCATAGATAGCCTCCGCAGATCCACCATATTCTCCTTGTGCGGCCATCTCGATAAGCATGTACAGCTTCTTGATTGGCATCTGCGCTCAAATGTATACAAACCATTGTTAAGACAACGAAAATACAAGTTTAGCAGAAGCAAGAACATAATTATTTTTCACGCCATTGGGTTGTGCAGTTCCATTTCTGGTAAAACTATGTTAGAAACTTACATCATCAAGAGCCTCAGCAGCTGCATCGATGTCATCCTCTGAGAAGACGTTAAGCTGCTTTAGTACCTGAAGCACAGAAACAAAACAAAAAACAAAGAATTAAACCAGTCCAAGAACTAAGAACTGATGTGCAGTATAAAGACTCAGAGAATTTCCATGGTTAAGCAACTCAAATTCTACTCATGTTGCCAATCCTAAACCGCAAAGAGGGAAAGATGAATAGTGTGGAATTGGATATATTGAAGAATAAAAGAAGTTGCTAAAGACTGTTCACCTTCTTTGCGTCCTCTGTTTTCAGTGTTGGAACACTATACGTGATAGAGAAGGCATCACAGATACCAACAGAATCTAAGAAGGTTAACTGACTTGTTGTCCCGAATACAAGAAGTTTTTTCCCCTGTAAACGAAAGATTTTAACCAAATCAGATATGTTAACCTTGTGATGATCAAGCATAAACAAATATAAATAAGAAATAACAAAATGGCAAAGGAAGCACCTTAGGAGGAAGTCGTTTGAGAAGAACCATCAGCGTCTGAGAAATTATGTTTGAGAAACGAGGACCGATTGCTACGTATTCCAACAATCTGTAATATCAGAATTTCAAGTACTGAGCAAAAGAACAAACGAACAAAAGAAAATGCCATAGCGTGGTAACATTTTTGAGCCAAGTCTAGAACAGAAACAAGAAGCAGGTAGCAACCTTTCGATATCGTCAAGGATAATGATGCTCATTGGTGATTTATAAGCATCCTCGAACACCTGTCTCGTTCCCATCAAAAGCTATTGTCACTAGACCAAACAAAATGACAACAAATTGAGTATTTTTCAAAGCACAGACCTTGACAATGTGAGCACATTTTGTGCTCTCCTGAAGACCAATCATAGTTTCCGCAGAGACCTACAGAATAGTGAATCCAATTTCACGCAAAGAGAAAAAGATTAAAGGTCTAAATATGTTGTATAAAGAAAGATGGACACTTACTATCTTAACATACGGGAAGTCACTATCGATACCAACTGTTGCTGCTAAAGCAGTTTTCCCACTGTCCGGAAAGAAGTTTAAAAATCAGCAAAAGCTTACAAAACAGCAAAGCGACAAAAATGTGAGTTGGTAAATACAGAAGAATATACCTTCCACTGGGCCCCTCCAGTAGGCAAGTGACTAGAGGACTTCTAGTACTAACTTTAACTTGCTCGACTAGGAGCATAGCTCTTTTGTAAATGTGATTATGCCGATCACCAGAGTCCACCATCCCGTTGAGTCTGCATACATGTCAGAAAATATCAACATTAAGGCACTGGCAAATCAAAATCCATAGGTAAATCGATACATGTGTGCAAAGTGGTCGACGGAAATACAATAGCACTGGACATATATATAAGAATTACAAAACTACATGAGTAAAACAGAGGAATTAGGGATATGAAAAAAATAAATACTAGGGACCTGTGCTTTATCTAATGTGAGAAAACTTTGGTTCCACGGACCAGTTCAGATCAATTCCAAAGTCACCCCCTACTTAGGATTGTAGAAATTTATATATATTGCCTAAAGTGATGAAAAGAGCAGACCCTAGGGAAAAAACTTGGTACTGCATATTCAAAATGCAGGAAAGAGGTAAATTGGGTTTGGCTCTGAAACTATATCAGCATATATATGCGAAATGGCCCATTCCATCAAAAAAGATCCTAAATCGTCCAAAACACCACACACTAATCATAGAGGATTACCTGCAGCGCTCCAGGTCGTCTGTGGAAGCTCCGAATGCAGGCTGAACCTCATGGATTGCGTGGAGGAAATCCTCCATAGTGATCTTGATATTCTCTTCTTCCACTGGCTTTGTAAGATCATCCATGCTTAATTGTCTGTTTAACGCATATGATGTAGCACTTTTAACAACACCTTCAAGCTCCGCACCACTGTAATTCTTTGTTCGAGCAGCTGCAAGGCAATATTGATGCTACCACATCAGAGACATTTATGCTAGTAACTAGTTCAAATATAAAGACTGAATTTCTTAAGTCTTCCTAATACAAGGTATGGTTCCAAAAAGAGTTTCATATGGGTGCTTAAGTGAGGTGGTGATATTTTAAATTACAGACCAGGTCTACCAAACTTTTTTATAATTTGAACATGTACAATTTTTGAAGCCATACCAAGCTCTTGGAGATTGATATCAGGACCAAGGAAAGAATTTTCCTTCATCTTGTTTGTATGAATCTGAAGGATTTGTAGACGCCCATTTTCATCAGGAAGGCTTATCTCAACCTGAACCTCCAATCTTCCAGGCCTATAGTCAAAATAATAATAATAACAGTTTAAATTCGCATACTACACTCATTAGAAGAGTTCATGCAAGCAGCAAATACGCTTAGGATGTTATCTTCTCAAATGACATTTAAGGAAAACTAATATACAGAAACTTCTTTAAAACCTTCTGTTACTTCTAATGATGTAAATCAAGTAGCAGCGCTATACCTTAAAAGAGCTTCGTCAAGCAAATCCTTTCTGTTTGTCATACCAATAAGCAATACATTGTTCAAGGCTTCCACACCATCTATCTGGAAAAAAGTGTTAGGCCACAACCATGAAAATTCCAAATGAACTGATAACAGCTTGGACGTTGACCGACCTTTGTCAAAAGCTGGTTTACAATACTATCATGAACACCTGTGCCATCTCTGGTTGAACCTCTTGACTGAAAATTACAAAGCATACAAGCTTTAGTTATAATTCATGTGAACAGCAGATCCCGTGATATTTATCAATATAAATTCCAGAGCAAAATATAGTCAGAGAACAGAGTAAGAAGTAAAATCTCTTACCCAAAATTAATGGGACTCGTAATCAAAATTAAAAGCATATTAACAACTCCAAATAGGTAAAATATCTCCTAGACTTTTTTTTATTAAAAAGGGATAAAGTCGTGTACCTTACAAATAGCATCAATTTCATCAAAAATAATGACATGCAACTCACTAGCATCCCCTGAGAAAGAAAATAAGAATGCTTCATTAGAATATGCATAAGAAAAAGTACACAAAACACAGATCCGCAAAACAATTCGGCCTTACCAAGGGTTCTCTGGTCTTGTTCAGCATCAGCAAATAAGTCTCTTACATTCTTTTCTGTCTCACCAACAAACTTGCTCAGAACCTCAGGACCATTAACGATCTATTATGCAAGAAAAAGAACAACAGAACCAGTAAGTCAACTAAAAAACTAAGTTTATCAAACATAGAAAGGTCGAAAAGAATTGTAGCAAAATAAAATAAAATAGAGCCTAAAACTGCCAATGTATGAAGAAAACAGTGAGATAATTCAACAGTCAATAACATTTTCGCTTGTTAGGCGTCCATCTAATCAGGGTAACAAACTTCAGCACGGAGCGATTAAACATATTAGGTGTATAACTGCGTGTGAAGTCCTGCATAACAAACTAATTACAAGATACTATGAGATTAAGGACTTCAAGCCGGTATGGTATCATAACTCTTCTTGAAAGATATATTAGGGTCAAAAATACCTTTGGATCCTTTCCATTCAGCATCTTTCCAATTTGCCGTGCCATTAGGGTTTTGCCAGTACCAGGAGGTCCAAAAAGAAGCATTCCTTTAACGTGCTTTATTCCCAGTCTGCAAGATCAAGAAAAAAAACAACTTAAAATAAATTAAATACAGAATACAGTCCAACATTTTCTGGAAGAGTGAATTACAAAACCTGCTCGTGACATGAGGAGGAAATACACGAGAAGCAAAAGCTCTTCTAAATATATCAGCAAACTCTGCACCCAGACCACCTATGCCCAGTGACTCAAGGTTAAATTCCTTATGCTTAAATATATTGCTGCTAGCAGCTTCACGTTGGTTGACAATCTGCACAAAAACATACAAGTTTAAAATGATGATACAAGATAGCAATCCACATCTGTTTCCGATGTGATATCATGTGCTATTTCAAATGTAAGATTGAATCATCAATTGACAGGAATACCTAAAAGTAATTAATTCAACAACACATAACTATTCAGAACTTATCAAAATCAGACCTTAATGCCACTTGAGTTTGATGCTTCAAACACAATATATGTATCTTTACAGAGCATTCCTCTTTCGATGCCATTAGATTGAACTTGACCCTCTACATCCGCTCGATTGACCGTAAGTATGTAATTAGTTCCATGATATTCAAATGTCGCTTTCTGGCCTACAGTCAAGACCTGCAACAGAGTGCATTGTCTCAATAAATCAGGGCTAATTATGATTTTGCGAGTAGCTACTAGCCAATTAACCACATAGTCTAGAAACAGAAGGGTGGTAAATTTGAGCAGTCTTACAAGATTTGTAGAATAGTCACCAAATGCATTTACTAAAACAATGCTATGGCAGAAAATTATTGGTAATGTCAAGATCCACGTATACATTGTGTCTATTGGAAATATATATACCTAATCTGTATAATAATTTACATAGGCTTAAATGTTTATGCATAGCAGCTTCTCTAATATGCCTCTCAGTCTTAGTTGCATTCTGCAACAGCCGCACATGGTTTGTGTATCTTTAGAAGCCAAACACGTAACACAAACAGGCCCTATTGAACAAGAATCTCTCTACCTGGTTGGTGTATTTCCTCTTAAGCTGTGTTGAAAGAAGAGCAGCATCAACCTGTAAAATGATATTGTACAATAATGTAAAGTTCAATCACAATGCATACATCCCAAGAAACACATTACAGATATATCAACAAACCTGCTCGCTTTTAGTCCCTTTCTTTACAAATTCCAACTCAAGTGTCAACATAGCCAGGTCGAAATTTTCTGGAGGAACAAATCTGCGAGAATAACCCCCAATCTTTAGAAACCAAAAATTCCTGAGACAAAGAAGAGTGTGAGACCAAAATGCTAAATGAAAAATTACCTGCTAACAGATACCATATCACCAGTTGAAACTCTAGCATGCCGCCTTTGAATAGCATTCAGAGCGATATTTCCATCACGGATGCTTCCATGTCCAGTAATTACCAGTTAAGGAGATTAACACAATAAAAATGATTCACGAAAACCTAAATCAAAGTTTGAACAAGAAATGACTAGATCATGACGCTCATGGATCATTCAAACAAATGACATTAGCTGATTAATCGAAATCCAAGCGATTCCGAAACATTCGGATTTGGCGATTTCACATAAACAATCAAATTCCAAGTATCGAATAACAATGTAACGAAGGTAAAGCAAAAAAAGGATATCAGAGAGATAGAATGAAGCTATCGGCGACATTGGCAAGGAAGAGATCGGAACCGGGAACGGAGAATTGACGGAGATCGGAAGAAGAGCAGTAAGCGAGGTTAGTGAAAGCTAGATCTGCGGAAGGAGTATTAGTCACCGTCATCGTCATGACTTGCGATCCGTGACGACCCGCCATGGTTGTGTTCGATCGCAAGCTTCTGTGATTTCGTATAATCCCTTAACGAAGAAGAAAAGAGAGAGCGAGAAGACGACGAGATTTTGATTTTTAGTCCTGTGTGTCCTATGAAATTTAATTTTTCATTTCATTTGTATATTACTTTATTTATTTGTAATTTTTTTTAAGGGAAATTGGACTCAATAACTAATTTTTGAATCAAAATTAGTTTTGTTCAAACCCAATTTTGATAAAAAAAATTGGATAGATGAATTCTCCAAATCACCATTATGTACTATAGTAATATAGTACTAAAAAAACAACTCACAATTNATTATGTACTATAGTAATATAGTACTAAAAAAACAACTCACAATTATACTTTTATTTTGTTCTTCTTC
>OVAP01003613.1:0-16285 GCA_900406295.1 Aurinia saxatilis
TCTTTGCCAAGGTTTTTAACGAGATGATCATCAGAACACATCCGACTCACGCGATTATCTCAACAATCTCGTGGGCCCAAAAACACTTATAACTAGCCAAATGGCCCAGCTCAGGCCCGTGGGCCCATCTCNTCAGGCCCGTGGGCCCATCTCTATCTTCCATCGAGACAAAGCCCTAAGGTTTGCTCCGAGCGCCGTCAAGGAAGAAGGTTCGAAAATAGAATCATCGGTGTATCTAAGGAGAAAGGAAACTATCTAAAAGAAGTCCAGAAGAATGGAAGTAAATCTTTAGGAGATGGAAGGTGACCCACGGAAGAGCTTGGGCCCCAAGGCAGTTTAGTTACAGTATATATAAGATCTAAGGTCGTAGGTCTTAGATCATCTTCTTCTCTCTCGAATAGCTTACGTCTTAACAGCTTGTATTCGAGAATTCTCTTTGCTATCAATAAAGCGACCCTACTTCTTTAGTTTGTTTCTTCGTCTTTCTTTTCACTTTCTGAGCGGTTCGTACTAAGAGAGTCGACGATCCCTTAAAAGATCCGTTAGACAAGTTTTTGGTTGTGTGTGAATTCCTGCCCACACAAATAAAATGCAAAACTCCAATGTTATTTTGGTACTTGAGAAAGCTTCTCTAAAAAATTCCAAAGCTAGAATTCTATTACGAATGTGTTTAATCAGAATTTAGCTTCCATGGATTTGGTTTATTCTGCTAATATTTTTCATTCCTGTGGGCAAACTTATCTGCTACTAAACTCCAATAATCATGCTAATTTCTTGTCAAAGAGAGACAAAGACCATGTTGATTACTGACCAGACATTACACTTCAGATCAGAATTTCAGAACTTATGCAGACATATTTTGTAACAACTACATGTGACTCATATTAGCGTTCTAATAGGCGTGTAACCAATTGTAAACTATCTTAGATCTCTTTTATAGACTGTATTTGATTCTTAAGGAAATAATAATTCTCTCATGTGCCCAAAAAGAAAAAATTATCTCGTGCGCTTATGAAGAATCAAAACTGAAATTAAGGTTTGGTTTTTTATTTTATTTTTAACGTTTGTGCTAATTTTTCTCTACTTCGTGCTATTTTCGGAGGGTAAATTTGCAAAGGCTATCGAGTCAAAGGATTATATTGCATGGTAGTTGAGTTGAAGGTTTGTTTTGCATTTTTCCAACGTCGAGGGTAAGCTTGTAAAAAAAAATCGAGTTAAAGGGTTTTTTTGCATTAAACCCTTCAAAATAACCAGTTCAGTGCTGTTTTTCTTTTCCAAATTTTCTTCTATGTATACTCGACTTAGTAGGTGGCATAATAAAGGTGATAAAATTCCGAGTAAAAGAAGCTGATTTTTATTATTATTATTTTATTTTATTTTTAATTATCATAAGAAAGTTCTTACATTCCATCTTTAAGATTGGGAGTTAATCTATACCTCTAAATCTAGTTATTAGTCTTTAGACGATATATAATGATAATAACACTCATGCATGATTTTTTGTGTGGTTTCCAAAACAGAGGAGAAAGTTCAAGTATCTTGCTAAGTACCATTTCAAACATGGAGATGGTGTCAAACAAAAATATTAGGTCAAACAAGCATGGAGGATTTTTTATGAACCATCAACTTTACTCTCACAATTGTACAAAGGAAGATATTTTGTTAGTCAAGACTTTCAAGATTGTGTTGGGTACATGCCATCGTATGGGTGGAGGAGCGTTCTACATGGCCATGAATTATTAAAGCAAGAGTTGATATAATCTATTGGTGTTGGAAAATGCACAAAAGTTTAGATGGAAAATGGATACTTGACAACCAGCCTCGGGGACCGTACAAAAAGGAAACTATCATGAATCTAAGTGATGGGGATCGTATCTAGAGGGAGCAAAATGTACGCAGTAGCACGTCCAAGTTCACTCAAGCTAAGCATCAAATAAGAGATGGCTTTGGTTTTTGGTCGATCGACAGTGTGAACTGGTCGATCGATGAAGCTCCTTTCGGTCGATTGCAGATGATACGTTCGATCGATTGATGTCTGTAAATGCTAAAACAAAATAAAATGTGAGATTAATCAATAAGTAAAGGTGCAGGAAGTCAGGCAATGCATCAGAGGATCACAGTTTGAATTATTCAGGGTAGTGGCTAGTGTAAATATCATAGTTAAAGTTATATAGTTGAAATAACTATTAACTGACTATCCTTATGGTCAGGCTTAGCCAGTCTAGTTCAATTGGTATCTGAGTTAACTCTAACATATATCTTTTCAGAAAGAGAACCTATGGGCTGATCAACAATCAATCTAGGCATTAAGTTCAAGAAATCAAATTCTATTCAACTATAAATAGTAAAGCTTTCACTATCAAGTTCTGGATCTCTCACTCTAAATGGTGTATTAGCACCAGGTTTATCCTATGATTGAATTAAGATCATATATGAAAGTAAGCTTATTAACTAATCATTACACAACCCTATTGCCTATCTACCAAACCATGATTCCTCCTAGCAAAGCCCTATTCCTAACTAAGAGATTACTCGATCATGCTAAAGACAAACATAATGACAATGAAAATTGCTATTATATAAATCAAGAGGGTTCAGAATAGTTTCTTTGGAGTGTAGAGATTACAAACTTCGTCCTTGAAAGCAATGATCAAAGCAGAATAAAAGAGAAAAACAATGAAAAGAAACAGTATACTTTTTAGTCTGGATGCCTGGAAGCTTTGTGAAGTGGTGATGTTTTCTCTGGCTTCAGTCGTCTGTATTTATAGGGGAGAGGGTTGAGCAGTTGGCTGAGATAAATCAGGAAGAGGATTTGGATAGGAATCCAAATATTATTCGGCTCTGATCGATCGATGCGCATTATTATATTCGATCGACTGATATCCGAAACGCGTCTTCTGAAGATTCAGTATCTTCTGTGATTATCTCCAGCATATTCTGATATCTCCCCGAATGCAACGGTCCTTATTTGGATTTGTTCTCGAAGCTTCCTTGGATTAATGGGGTATGATCGATCGGTGGGTCTCTCCTCCGGTCGATTGGGCCTTCATCTTATATGAGCTTTTGAATACATCTTCAATGATTTGGGGTTAACATCTTATTCCAGAGGGCAAATGACTCGATTCCAAGCCCATGTGATAGCTGACTCACGTGGCTTGATTGTCTTAACTCCTCACTTCAATCTAAAACAAACATCTCCTTCATCTGGGCCTGAACTTCTGATGTTGATTTGTTGGACTTGATAGAAAATGCCTATTTGTGACCTAAAATGCATTATTTTTACAAAAACACTTCGCAAACAGAGAAATGAGAAATCCAGTGGTTTATGTTTCAAATCAAATAGTTTCTTCATGAAAAGTATCAAAAATTCATATAAAAAAGTGGTAAGATATCAGCCATATCACTAAGTCTCAAGGTATTGGACTTGATTACCGTTGACAAGTGATGGGACATGGATAAACTTAATGAACTATTTCTACCCAGTGGTATTCAACGAATCCAGCATATGCCTATTGGTGCGGTCAAAGACAGGTATATATGGGCACTCACAAAGACGGGATCTTATGTTGTGAAAAGTGGATATTGGTTATCATCTCATGAACCAAGGATTGTGGCACCACCTCAACAAGTCTCGGATAACCTACATCAAGTCATTTAGAGTTTGAAAACTGGACCAAAGATTAGGCTTTTCGGTTGGCGTGCACTTGAAGGAGCATTGGCGGTAAGTACACAATTGAATAGACGTGGTATGGCAATCAATACACGATGCCCACTCTGTTCTCAAGGTGTGGAGACTATATCCCATGTCCTCTGTTAGTGTAATGTGGCACGGACTTTCTTAGCTCATGCACACATACCGGAACTAGAGATGGAATTTTCAGTCTTTGGAAGCAATATGCGCTTTGTTATTAATCTTAAGCCGTCTTTAATGATCCCCGAAACCTCAACACGTGCTGTGTCATGGATATTAGGATGATATGGAAGAATAAAAATCATATTTTGTTTTCAGATTTGCAAAGAGAGCCATCATCGTTGGTAGCAGAGATTTTGAGGACATGGATGTTTGGCTTCGTGTACAAAAAGCTTAGCTTAATGATGTTAGCCCGCCATATTACAAGATACGTGATGTGGAAACATTATGGGTGCCACCACCAATGGGTTTTGTCAAGAGTAATGTACACTAATTGGTGGAATGATCGCTTACATGCTGGTGGAACTTAGATTCTTAGAGATATTCAAGAGGAGGTTCTGCTAGAGAAGCATTTGCTTGTTCTCCAAATCGCATTATCGCAGACTTGAGGGCCATTCTTTGGAATTTACAAAGTGTTCGAGACCTACACTATAAGCACATTATTGTTGCACCAGATTGTCAATCGGCTATGGAAGCTTTGAACAAGATGGAGTTATGGCCTAAGTACAACGTGTTAATGCAAGGCATTTTCACATCCTTCCTAGTTTTGAGAATGTGAGCTTTCAATGGGTTAAGCAGGGTTCAAACTCCATAACTAGTGATATTGCAAAGAGTTTGACCTGGGATGGATGATTTCAACATTATCTTGCGCTTGGTGGTCCGGCATGGCTATTGAATAGACTTGGAATATAAGCTCTAAGTGGCATCTGAAGGCTCTCTAGTTGGGAGTTTGATGTCTTTTTTTCTTTGTTTTACTTTACGTTTTATTGCTTTGTAGTTCAGTAATACAACAGACGATTAAAAAAAGAGAGGATGTTGTCACTTAAACGTAAATCCTCTGTTTCTCTTGACGATTCAAAACTTCGATTCAACTTGTATTAGCTCGATTCACTCGTGTGTAAACTCGAAATCTCTCTTTCAATTTCTATGAACAAGTAAAACAATGTGATACACAAAGTTTTAACATATGTATTTCTAACTGCAAGTGCACAACAAATATCAGTGATAGTATTTAAAGATCGAATCCACAAAGACAGATAAATATGAAAACTCTTTAAATAAATTCCAAATTAATTCTAGGACCAAGGGTTTTTAAGTGACTAGCTAATGCAAGTAACCAGTTATTTTAAGTGAGGGTTTTAAACAATTAAAAGCAAAGTTAGGCTTGGGAAATTCGGGAGAAGAATCCAAATTGTAGCCAAAACGCGTCGAGTGTCTATCGACACCAAGAGTGGTGTCGTTCGACACCACACGGTTAAATAAGGTACCACTTAATTCCTAAACATGAAACCTATTGTAATGCAAACGAACTTTCATTGTGAATGTAATCTATAAATAATTCCTAGCAAACCAAATTTCTTTGTGAGTCCTGATAGGGGTGATATTTTACCGCTTATTTATAAGGTTTTTCAATGCTTTTCATGAAGAAACCATTTGATTTGAGACATACACTATTGAATTTCACATTTCTCTGTTTGCAAAGTGTTTTGGTGAAAATAAGGCTTTTCAGGTCATAAATGGGAAATTTCTACCGAGTCCAACAATTCAACATTAGAATTCCATGCCCGGATGAAGAAGATGTTTATTTAGGATTGAAGTAAGGAGTTAAAAAAAACAAGCCACATGAGTCAGCTGTCACATGGGCTTGGAATCAAGTCATTCACCCTCAAGAGTAAGAAGTTAAAGATGTGTCAAGAAGCCAATGAAGATGAAGGCCCAATCGACCGAGTGAGAGGTTCACCGATCGATTAAGGCCCAATATTCCCAAGAAGCTTGGAGAAGAAATTTAGATAAGGACCGCTGCATCTGAGGAGATATCAGGATACGTTAGAGATAATTACAGAAGATACATAAGATTCAGAAAACGTGTTTCAGGATATGATCGACCGATTACAATAATATTAATCGACCGATTGGAGAGTGATAAGCACAAATATTTGGATCTCTATCCAAATCTTCTTCCTTATTCATCCCGGCTCACTCCTCGACCCTCTCCACTATAGATACAGAAGCCTCAACCAGAGAGAAACACCACAAAATTCACAAAGCTTCCATGAATCCGGGCTAAATAGATTTTATGTTCTTTTCATTGCTTTCAAGGAAGAAGTTTGTAATCTATGCATTCCACAGAAGCCTTTCTGAACCATACTTTGATTAATATGATTGCAATTTCCATTTTTGTTATGTTTTTCTTAAGCATGATTACGTAGTCTCTTACTTAGGAATATGATTTTGCTAGGAGAAATCATGGTTAGGTAGATAGGCAAGAGGGCTGTGTAATGACTGGTTAAAGGCTATAAACCTACTACTAATACACCATTTAGAGTAAGAGATCCAAATTTGATAGTGAAAACTTTACTATTTAATAGTTTAGTATAATTTGATTTTTTGAACTTAATGCCTAGATTGGTTGACTGATCAGGCCAAAGCTTCTCTTTCTGAAGGATATAGTTTAAAGTTAACTAGGATGTCAATCGAACTAGACTAAGCCTGACCATAAGGATAGTTGTTAATAGTGATTTCAACTATATAACCTTAACTAGAATATTTACACATGCCAGTACCCTGAATAATTCAAACTGTGATTCTCCGATGCATTACCTGATTTCCTAATGCTTTTTATTATTGTTGCAATCTCACGTTTTATTTTATTTTAGCATTTGCAGGCATCAATCGATCGAACAAATTAATAATCTGTAATCGACAGAAAGACGCTACCATCGATCGATCAGTTCACACTGTCGATCGATTAAAACAAAAAAACCATTCATATTGTTGCTTATCTCGAGTGAACTTGGACGTGCTACTTCGCATACTCTGCTCCATGTGGATTTGACCCTAAAGTACTATTGCGAGACATGTGTGCTTACATGACATATTTTGGGTGAATATAAAATCCCCATCAAGTCCTAAGGGATTAATTATGCAATAAACCTAGGTTTAATTCTTCATATAAACTATTTAGACCAAATCCTTTGTGAATAGAAAGTTTACTCCTAGTAAGATTTGTTCAAACAATTATTAACACTTTCATGTATTATAATTAACCTATGATCTAGACTCTAGGTGATCAAATTAGGGCTATCATTAAACTTAATCTTGAGGAAGAATTAAGGATTTAAACCTAATTAAATTCATCTAAACCCCAAGAACATTAAACTTAACAAGAGAACTATACAGACATAGCTAAGCAAGACATCACACAATTTAATTGAAAGCAATAAAATATCAAAGAGAAAAGATAAAAACAAGGGTTCAAAGGATATTTCCCTCACTTACAAATTCTCTCTAAAGTAAATTAAAGCGCTTAAAAAATGGCTTAGTAAAAGTATTTATGGGAGTATGGACGAAATTTAGAATTGGTAAATTAACATAAAAGATTTTCCAAAAGAGATTTAGAAAATTGCTTGCTCTTGAAGAAATGGAAATTGCCTTGTTCTTCCCGACAGGTGTCGATCGACACCAGAGGTGGTGTCGATCGACACATTCCTCTGTTTTCCTTTCCTTCACTCGGGCTTTCTTCATATTTGATCCATAAAGCTTTTAGAATTCACTAAGGGTCCAAAAAATATCCATGCACCTAAAATGACTCACTTGAACTCTAATAATAATATATAGACTCTAAAATACAAATAAATAGAGAAAGTTCGCGTGTTGCGCGAAATGGTTTGTTTGAAGACTACATAAAATTAAAATATACAAAACAACTATATATATTTATTTTTTTGGGTCACCACAAAACAACTAATTTTTTTAAACAATTGTATAGTATATCATCATAATGTTTGAATCTTCAAGAAAATGTCCTTGTATCATACATATATCTTATATTGTTCATACATATATTTTATATTATTCATAAATATATTTTTGTATTATATCATTAGTTTATAACTTTATATTCTAATCACATCGTATATCATTAAAAATATGCTTTTAATTTTCTACACATTTTTCTTGGGAAAATATGCTTGAAAACTTTTCAAAATAGAAGAAAATTCTAACATAAGCAATTTTTTTTTTTTTTCGCTTTGGTTATACAGATTTTTTAGAGTGAAAAAATCTAACATATAACTATTATTTTCATTGTTTCTTTGTAATATTACTTTTTTCTGTTATTTATTTTTGTGAGAGAAACTCAAACATAAATTTTTGGTTTTATGTGAGAGAAAAAATATTGATGTTGACACACAAAAAAAAGAGTTGTTTAATAAAAAGAAATTTACGTGATTAATTTTTTAACTACAATAATTGTGAAAAAATAAAATATTAGACTACCAAAATTAATGTAAATTTATTTTTAAATACTTTAAATAGCTAAAAATAAATGGAAAAATGAATTCATTGTAAGAAAGAACTAAAAAGTAATAAATGTTAGTATTAGTTGTAGGTGATACATGACAACTTCTTAGAGATAGTTGTGAGGAGAATATATAAGATTTTAGTAGCATACTTTTATTCAATTGATTAATTTTTTAATCTCATTATAGTTAGTTATATTCAACTTTACTATATCTTATTTTAAACATTGTTGTGAAATTCAATTAATATGAAATTGAAGAATCAAATTGTTGTTATTTGAAATACAAAATGACTTATTAGTTGTTTATAAACTAAGAGAAACTAATTATTAAGATGTAGTGGTAGAAAAGGACATATGACAGTTTCTCAGAGCTTGCTAAAGTATAATCCTTCTATATTATATAAGATTATATGTTTTATAATATTAAAAACCGGTAAAATATAGGATATATCACAATGGCAAGAACACACACAAGATTTTTGTTTAACCAGATGTTCACCCTTCGATATGAAGTAACAACTAATCACCTGAGGCTGGTTCTTCCAGCTTTCACTAGATCAAAAGTTTCTTAGAGCTCTCACAATAGGAGAAAACTCAGAACAAAGTCATGCACACCAAGTGCTCAGCGAAACAACTATAACCACATGTAAACCACTCCGTTAGAACCTAAACCGAAGTATACCAGACATAATTGACTTGAACTGAATTACTGGATTCAAATTCATGCGGTCTTCGATACCTTTTTGTCGATCCAAAGTCTTTCTCTGTTTGCCTAAGAAAACAGACAACTTCAACATTCTCCACCTTGTCACTTGTCTTCCGTAATTCCCTCTTGATCATTCCTGTGAAAACTCAAGCGAAGCCTTGACAGCTTCCTTAAGCAGACAGTACCTTAAGCAAGTTCAAAGCAATACTGAACTTACTCACTAGAACCACCTTTGTTAAGATATATGCAGGATGATCTTTAGTTTGAATCTTCCACACTTCCACATCTCCGGCTGCTATAACATGCCTGATGAAATGGTACTTCACATCAATGTGCTTACTACACTCATGATGTGAGTTATTCTTCGACAAACAGATTGCTCTCTGTGAGTCACACCAGATTCCTACACACTTCTGCTTGAATCCAAAATCTTCAAACAATCCTCTCAACCACAAAGCTTCCTTCACTGCCTATGTCAAAGCAATATACTCCGACTTAGTAGTTGATAATGCCACCACTTGCTGAATTGAAGACTTCCAACTAATTACATTTCATCCAACCGTGAAAACATAACCAAAGTCTGCATCACATAATCCTTGAATCTTAAACTCTTTCTCCTTTGTATACACCAACTGAAGATCCAAATAACCTTTTATGCATCTCAATAGCCACTTCATTGCTTCCCAATGGGTTTTCCTGGTTTACTCACGTACCTACTCACCAATCCAATGCCATAGGCTATATCTGGCCCATAACATACCATGGCATACATCGAACTACCAACAGCAAATGAGGAAGGAGTTACCTCAGTATATGATCTCATGTTGTTCTTGAAATGATGTTAACTTGAAATGAGCTCCAATTGGGGTTAATGCAGTTTTAACGTCCTGCATTCTGAAAGTCTACACTAGGCCTAGGCACATTACCCAGACCCGAGGAACCGACCGGACCCGAAAGTATCCGAACCGAATCCGAACCAGTTTTATAGAAATACCTGAATGTGTCTAATATTCCTAGACCCGAGAACCGAAACCAAACCTGAACCAATTAATTTAGTTGTATTATTTCCATTTTATAGATTTTTTCTCAATTTTTTTGGTATTTTGGATAGTTTTGGGGTATTTTTATATTTTAGGATAAAATCCCGGAACCGAACCGAACCAAACCCGGACCTAAAAATTTCCGGGTAAAAGACGGGTCTTCAATATAGATCCGAACCGAACCGAACCGAATATGTTTTGATACCCGAACGGGTCCTAAAATCATGGACCCGAAAACCCGAGAATCCGATCCGGACCTGAATCTGCATCACCTGTTTCAAGTAGCTAGATGCGACAACCTGAGCCCACCTTTCTTCCTATCTTTGTTCCAATCTCTGGTAAAATCTATACCAATGATTCGTTTAGCTGCTCCAAGGTCTTTCATTTCAGATGCCACACTCAATCTATCTTTGAGTCTCTTTACTTCTGCCATATCTTTTGCAACTATCAGCATATCGTCTACATACAAGAGTAAGCAGATGTGTCTTCCTCAGATACTTGCCTGACATAAACACAAGGATCTCTTTCACTACTCATGAAATCTTCATCCACCATGAACTGAACAAACTTCTTATTCTACTGTCTTGGAGACTGTTTAAGACCATACAATGATTTCCTGAGTAAGCACACATGATCTTTCCCTTTATCAACTTCAAAACCTTCAGGTTGTTCCATGAAAAAATATTCTTCCAGGTCACCATGTAAAAATGCAGTTTTCACATACATTTGCTCCAACTCTAAGTCTAGATCAACCACAATGGACAACAACATCCGAATAAACACATGCTTGACAACTAAAGAGAACACTTCTTTATAGTCAATCCCATCCTGCTGAGAGAACCCTCTTGCTACTAGTCTGACTTTATACCTAGGTAAGTTTGCTACATGGATCCCATGTTTCAAAGTGAAGATCCACCTCCAACTGATTACTTTCCTGTTTGTAGGCTTATCCACAGTATCATATGTATGATTTTTCTTGAGAGAACTCATCTCTTCCATCATACCATTGTTTCACTTCTCCCAGTCTTTGCTCTCTTTAGCCTCCTGGTAATCTTGTGGCCCACTCTCACTTACTACAGCGTAAACTGCAAGAGCAATGGCTGACTCATCAAATCTAGTTGGTGGAATAATTTGTCTTCTGACTCTGTCTCTAGCTAGCTGATAGTTTGACTAACTTTGTCTATCAGGCTTAGGTTGTGTTTCAGTTTCCACAACTTGTGGTTTGTCCTCTTCACTGCTACTATCAATATCTTTCTCAATAATTAGCCGCAAAGACTACTTGTTCCAGAGTTAAAGAATCTTTACCATACTTCAAGGTGTGCTTCACTCGATGAAAACTACCAGGCAAAAAACTCAAGAACAATATTGACTGGATCTCATCAGATACACCGACATTCAAGCTTCTCACTTCTGCTACATCTTTAGGAAATCATCAACATTCACATCAATAGACTTTGAAGCATCATACCTGAATGTATAGAAGTGTAACTGCACAAAGATCCTATTTGGCAGAGTCTTAGACATATACAATCTTTCCAATAACGTCCACATAGCACAAGCAGTTCACAGTGTTTGATTTTTCTCAATACCTTATCGCCAACATTCAAGATTATCAAATTCTTAGCCTATTCATCTTTCTCAACTTTTCTTGGACCAGGAGCTACCTGTGTGATCATCTCCGGAGCCACTAATTCAGATGATTCCGTCGAAGATACAGTTTCAGTTTTGGAGCCACAGACTTGACCTCCATTGTTAGACAATCATCCGTCGAGATCGCCTTTAGACCTTGAGTTCCAAAATGAGCCATCTTTCGAATCTTTCACAACGAAAAGTCACCACAACCATCAAATCGCTCCACCTCGTCTTGCGACCCTACTGCAGACGTCACCATCGGAACCTACCTCAACAACGAGGCTCTGATATCAATTGTTGCAACTTAAACACAAATCCTCCGATTCTCTCGACGATTCAAAGCTGCGATTCAACTTGTATTAGCTCGATTCACTCGTGTGTAAAGTCACAATCTCTCGCTGTCGTTTTCTATGAACAAGTAAAGCAACAAAGAACGTAAAGCAATCGCAGGAACACACACAATTATGTTTACCCATGTGTTCACCCTTCGATATGAAGTAACAGCTAATCACTCGAGGCTGGTTCTTCCAGCTTTCACTAGATCAAAAGTTTCTTAGAGCTCTCAGAACAAAGTTATGCACATTAAATGCTTGACGAAACAACTATAACAACCTCTAAACCAATCTGTTAGAGCCGTTAGAACCTAAATCGAAGTAAACCAGACGTAACTGACTTGAACCGAATTCCTGGATTCAAATTCATGTGGTCTTCAAAACCTTCTCGTCGATCCAGAGTGTTTCGATGTTTGCCTAAGAAAGTAGTAGAACTTGCTCAATCACTCCATGTAAACTGAACGAGAACCTCAACAGAGGCATTTTATCGAGGTTTGTTTAAGAGATAGTAAAAAATATTATGGTTTCTTTTGCAGATAAGAAAAACAAAAAAACTTTTGAAAAATGGTGCCAGAAAAAGAAAAGCAAATGCTCTCAACGACTGACTCTATATAAATACTCAACATCGCAAAGCTACATTTCTCTCAACCTAAAAACAAAAATCAATAGAGAAAAAACAGAGTCCCCATAACAAACTTCTCTTTGTTTATTCCTCTACAACATCTTTGTTCGATCTTCAAAGTTGTAAAGCTTCTCCCCTTCTGATTGTACTGTCTTTTAAATGGATTCGCGGAAGATCAAACCAAGAAAGATGAAGGTTGCTGTGAAGAAGTCTCGGGTTCAAATTCTCTTAGATTTGTTTTTCCGGGTGATGGAGATTATTGTAGTTCTGATCACAGTAGCCAAGCTCGGTTACCAACTAGTCATCACGTTCCAGAGCTCTGGTCTCGCGGGTTTGCTCATCAACCGTCACGTTGCTTTCGTCTTGGGGAACGCCATAGTCATCGCTATACTCGTCAAGTGCGGTTTCTTTGCGAATCAAGAACCTGATTCACAAAGAAACAGTAATGATTTTTACTATGAGTTTGTTCGGGCGAGCTCACGAGGAGAACGTAGTTTAAGTTTACAGACCGACGTGATATGCAAAGAGAAACAGAGTGAAGCAGAGGACCAAAACAGAGCAAAACAGATCAGCGACGAGAAGGGACAGAGCATGGTAGTAAAACAGGGAACTGAAGATAAGAGAGAGAAACATAAAACGACCGAGAACAGTGGTGAGGATATGGAGAAGAAGGGCATAACTGTGAAGAGACAGAGACAAAGCACGATTCAAAATCAGGACAGTGCAAGGCAGAGTTACGAAAGGAGTCGGTCAGAGAATCTCGCGCGCTCGAAGAAGAGTTCTTGTGGAAGATTGAAGCGATCGGAGACACAAAGATCAGGTGATGCGTTTGTTTCTGATGATGACTCCGGTACAAGATCGAGTCTTTCATTGCGAGACTGAGAAGGAACCAAAAGGATGAACAAAATACTTTATAGAAAAAAGCAAAGAAAAAAGAAGAAGAAAAACTTTAGTTTATGCAATAACATTCACATATATTTGTGTGTGTTTGTGCATATATATGGGTTAAAGTATTTCAAAATCCGAGCATAAAATGTTGTTTAGCTTTTCTTTTTCTCTTTGTATAATCTTGCCCATCTTTTAAATTAGATAGTGTATTTTCTGTAATATATATATATATAAAGAATACACAAACATTTCATAGACTGGTTACAATAATCGCCATATGCAGTGTCATGTTTGGATAACCAAATTTTTTTGGGGAAAATGTAAAAAAAATGGCAAAAAAAGCACGAATTTTTTTGTCGGTAAAAAAAAACGAATTTTTTGGATTGGGTTATATTAAACACGAAGTTTCGTTGACCATACCAAATTAGGCACGACGTTAAATCAACTAACGGATAAATTAACAGACACTATTTATAAATTAGGAAAAAAGTCAAATAAATCACCAATTTTCAGATTTAGGCAAAAAATAGCATGAATTTTGTCGTATGCCAAAAAAAAAGCATGAACTATTAGTGACTAGACCTTAATCCCTCAAATCCATAATTAGACGATTGATTATTTGTATGTTGTTAAATGCAAACATTAAGAGAGCTTTTTTAGAATGGGAGATGGTTCCTTATGGTGTCATATCTCTTAATCTTTGTACTATGATTCTTAACTATAGCCATGTTTTGTAATCTCTTAGGAAAATAATAACCACCATCAAATTGAGATTAATATAAATCGATTTGATTGGTGCGAAAATCACAAGAAAAAGCATAAGCGAGTTAGTTCGTAATATCAGCTACGAGGTTCCAGTTCTATATAGTTGATACCCTTTTTCGAAGTCAATATCAATTAGTAGATTGTGAATCACGTATGTAATACATGTAGAATTTTTTTGTACTGAGACTATAATGGTCGTTAATGTTGTTGAAACCGCGATCTACCTTGAAAAAAATTTATTGGTTTTTTTTCTTCCTAAAACTTGAGTCTTTCTTATCAAAACTTTGATATTTATGATTCTTGAATTACATATGGTAAGAAAAAATATAAGAAAAATTGGCCGCTAAAATAGATATTTAAAAGAAAAGGCACAAGTTCAAGCTTGGTCTGCTTGGGCTCAGGGTCACCACTGTGTTCAGTCAACCAAAAAAAAATTAGTCAACAATAGTTCATGCTTTTTTTTTATATACAAAAAGGTTCATGTTTTTTTTTTTGCCTAAATTTTGAAAGTTGGTGATTTATTTAGCCTTTTTCCCAGTTTATAATCAATGAATTCTCCGTTAGTTGACTTAACGTCGTGCCTAATTTAGCCTGACCAACGAAACTTCGTGTTTAATATGGCCCGATACAAAAAGTTCATGTTTTTTTTTACCTACATGAAAGTTCATGCTTTTTTTGCCACTTTTTAAAAGTTCATCCTTTTTTTTTACTATTTCTTAAAATTTCTTGTTTTTTTGACATTTTCCAACTTTTTATATACAAGTACTCTTTTAGTGGGAAGTTTGAATGACCCTACCCAAAAACATTTTGAGGGAGAAGCTATCAACATTCAAGAAAAGCCATTGTTCATACTTGACATTCCCAGGAGTTTCAAATCAGAAGCCTCCAAGTATTCAATCTTCTTTTTGTCGGGGTTGATTTTCAAAATCTGTTGGAGAGGTAAGAGGTGAAATGGGGCAGAGTACAAAATAAGGAACATATGAACAAGTTAATGTACTGACCGGAAAGGGTTTTGGGGAACTATGAAGCTGTTTCTGGGTAGCCTTGATGTGAGCTGTATTAACATGAGCATCTCCAACCACGTGAATGAAATCACCAGCAACAAGATCTGTCAATGCTTCAAGTTTATGCTCCATATTCAAGGTCTAATAAAAATGTTTAACCGGATATATGAATACATACCGCAAACGTGAGCGATGATGCATGTCAAGAGAGAGCATGCAGCGACACTGAAGGGGACCCCGAGACTCACTTCTGTTGAGCTCTGGTAGATTTGACAGGAAAGTTCACCATTCGCCACATAAAACTGGCCAAACAACCAAAAATCAAACCATCATTTCCACATGATACTTCTCTTTAATGCATTGAATTATTAAGTACTGAAATTGCAACAAGTCTTAACCATGAGCACAAAACAAATGAAATATATGTATTAACCTGTGCAAACGTCTTACAAGGAGATATGGACAACTTGAAATCTACAGGTTTACAACCTGAAAGCATGATGTTTCGATCATGAGGATTGTTTTTTAACTTGTTTATAACCTCAGATAGCTGACCGAATTCCTTGCTGGAAAATGGAAAACCAAATCACTAATCAGTCAAAGAAGCAAACATATGAACAATCATCCAAAGACGAGATACCACAAACCTAGCATCCGAATGTCTCCAGTGGAGTCCATATAAGAGCGGGTGGTCTCCATTTTCTTCTGTGGCACTTACTCCGAAACTGGAACACAAATATAAGTGTGTGAGTTCTGGTTTCAGTTAATCTACTTTCTAAATTGGAACACAATTGAAAGTGAAGTGTTTCTGAGGTGCAGTAGCTGTTGTTGGAACAAGCGTGGACATGTTCCAGCAAGGTGTCGCAGAAGAGTAAAGAAAAGGAAAAGTGCAGTTTGCGTTAGAAGGAAGGCATGACGTGCTGGATAAGAAGAAAGGCAATATTCACTTATGAGATAATGAATATTTTCTAAATATCCTAGCCTTAGAAGGTTTCTATATCCCACGAATATAAAAGGGATAGGAGAGGTGTATTCTAGGGTTAGCCGTTTTAGAAAAGTAAAAGCCTTGTGTAAGCTTTTACG
>OVAP01003614.1:0-16283 GCA_900406295.1 Aurinia saxatilis
GGGAGAAAACGTCTGGGCGAGCTTCGTTCTGTGGGTCCCGATGACTGAGCCTGTGGGGGTTGAGGAGAGGAACTGTCCGCGAGCTTTGTCCCATGGGTCAAGGTAACAAAGCCCGCGGGGTATGGGCGAGAGACAGGTCGCGAGCTCTGCTACCGCGGGTCCCGGCTCGATGAAGCCCGNTGGGCCGTTGCAGCGTCTTGTGGGAAACACCGAGCAGTTCCGTGCTATCAATCGTCGGGGTGGAATCCGACCCCACATCCATAGTATATAAATTTCAAAATAAAAACTTTCATGAGTTTCCCTTTCGTGAGAGTCTTGTTCATGTAGGGTAATTGCAGCCTTGGGAATCCAGAGGATGGAAAAGCAAAAGTGATTTTCTTTTCCACTATCATTGAGTTGTGTGAATGATATTTAAAAAGTACCCACGAACACACATCACTTTATTTCCTTTTTCATTGATTACAAGAAAAAATGAAACTTTTGTCAAATTTTTATATAAAAATATCACTCTCTCACTCCAGAAAGTTCTGTCCTCTCTAAACAAATTTTTTTTAATCTAAATTCTCCTCCGGCATATTGGTAATCCGATAACTTCTCCGACAACGTGCATGTGAATAGTTTCTCTGTTTTTTGTTCTCCAATTTTCTTCTTTTGTTTTTTGTTTCATCCCTGATCTGATCAATCTAAATCTTCGGATCTCCTTCGGTTCAACTCTGATGCATTGGATCTAAATTCTGTCTACTTTTATTTGTAAAATAATGCTCTAACCAAATCTTTTGTTCCTACTTAGTCGTATTTCCGTATGTTTTGCTTTGTTTTAATTCTTCTGCAGTGATTTGTTTTTCTCATGTTAGAAGGATAAGGTCGGAATTATATGGAGTATATTTGGACTAAGAAAAACAAATCATTCGCAACCCTTCTAAGGTCAAAAATCGGTTTTGATTAAAGGTATTTATTCAAGTTTATGAATCGGGATGAATCTCATGAACCAATCACTTTTTTTTATTTAAGAATGCTTAGTGGCGATGGCGTGCAATATTGAAGTTTCTTCTCCAAAAAAATTATCTCTATCAGGTTAAACGTATATCCACTTATTAAACTTAACATTTGGACCTAATTTTTTTTTTAAAGAATTGTAACTTTAGGTCCATTTGTAATCATGCCCTTTTGAATCTTAATGAAAACAAACTTGACCTAAAAAAATAAAAAAAACTCATGATGGAAAATGTAGTCTTTTTGTCATATGGTAATCTTAAAAATAAAAATCAAGTTGGAATACATGAACCAACTACCTTATACAAAGATACCAGAGTCCGGAGCTGGCTATATTCTGGAAAGGTACCGGACTCACAAACTCCATCGAGAAAGAACACAAGGGACTAAAAGAGGGAAACAATTCCCCGGAAAAAAAAGATTGTAACACCAATACATACATAAAAAGTCACAAGACATTAAACTTACAAAACTAAGATAAACCATAATCGAG
Organism: Aurinia saxatilis; assembly: GCA_900406295.1. Classification (NCBI taxonomy): domain Eukaryota; kingdom Viridiplantae; phylum Streptophyta; class Magnoliopsida; order Brassicales; family Brassicaceae; genus Aurinia; species Aurinia saxatilis. Next base: position 1,487 of record OVAP01003614.1, read on the forward strand.
TCAAGGCATATGATTTTGGAGTATAAGAGATAACCAGAAGTCTTTCTCGGTGTATAGAACTTCATAGTAAGGAGTTCTCCATCGCAAAAAAAAAAAAAAAAAAAAATTTTNTCTTCTTAGGAAGAATAAAATCTGAAACCCATTGTCCCCGACGACAAACTTCTCCTCTTTAACAATATGTAGATTGCATGTAACTATTTATGTATGTCAATTTCAATACTCTAAAATGTGGGCATGGATCAAGCTGATTATACAGTTTCTGAACTACTACCAGAAGTCCTTTTAAATCATCCAAGAATTCTCTTAGTGCCATGCATAGATTTCAACCAAAATTTTGATTATGATGATTTCATTTATATTTTGTTAAAGATGATTTTCATAATAATAAAAAGTTATTCCACGTTGTAAAATAGCACGGCATGTTTTCAAATGTTGATAAGAATTAATTGTTGCAGTTTGCATTAAATATGTTGCATCGTCTTGGAGGATCATTTTGTCCCAAAAGTGTAAACTTGTGTCTTGACATGGGACTATGTAATTTGGTGGAATTTTACTTAAATACAAATCGTTTTATACGATGGGGACTTTATAGCAGCCTTCTGAGTAAAGCTAAAGTATCCAATCATATCACATTTTACAAAAATATGGAGAAAGAAATGTTTCACTAAAATATAACCTTAATTTCTTGTATGATTACTCCTAGGTTTCAGAGAATCGTTTTTGCCTCTCAGCCTAGTGATTTGCTCAAAGCTATTATGCATCAAAAGTTTTGGCCAGTTTTCTTATCACAGTGAAGTGATTCCTGGTTTGCTTAGACATTTTTATAGTGGAACATTCAATTTAAATAAAAAACTATAAAATGAAGAGCTTTTAGGATTGTTCAAAGTGTTACAAGAGAAACTTGTTTACTCATATGTAGTTGTCGGAGCTCCATCTTGGTTACTTTTACTATTTGAATAAAAGGATCTCAGACTTTTGGTTTGTAGTTTTCTTTTTCTTCTCTTTACTTAGTTTTTGTATTCTATTTTCATATCCTCTATTATTTGTCTGCACTCACTTTTGACCTTTTAATAATATGTATTATTCAGTGTTAAAAAAAGAAAATATACCTTTCATTTCTTGTGAAAGATGCCACTACGTGTTTCATATTTAAAAGAAAAATATGAGATATATTCGATCCCTCGCATATTGGAATTAGAATAAAACATAGAAATAAATTAATTGTCCAAATACATGAGAAACTATCTACATTTGTGAAATTGATATATAGACCTGATCCTTGCATAGTAGGATTAAGATTCAATTCTTCGATCAGTAAAAACAATAATTACACCAAAAATATTATCACTTGAACACGAAATAACAAAAAATCTCTTTTTGTATCAAATAATGAAGTTATAAAATTATCTGTTTGTCACAACTTTTGGGCATACATATTAACATCGATTATTTCGCACACTCAAAGAACACATCAATTAAAACTTTAACCATCTAAAAGAATATAATTAATTGGTAATCAGACGCTATAGTCCAGTTTAATCGTTATATTGCAGTTTATGCAGTTTATGCAGTTTAGAATACAGATTGAATCCATAAATATTGTATATGAAAAGATAGAAAGTGTTTAGTAGACTTGTAGTCACTAGAGAAGTAACATTTATACGTAATTACAAATTTATGATACACTTTATTAATTATAAATGTTCGTGCCCACACAATACATATCACTAAAGATCCCATGTGCCCTTGTCTGCATTCGCTTACCCTTTTCCGTTACAATACATATGTAGATAAAATATATTTAGATGTGTCGCAAATTCACATTTCATTATTGGAACAGCCTTTATATAATAATATTTAGATAAAATTTCGGACACATCTAAAAGTGATGTTTATCGATAAATATTGCTACAATCTTCAGAATGCATATACGAACGTTATTGGATCTTGGTTGGGTTTTTCACTAATACAATTGTCAAATAGATTACACACATATATATGTGCGAAATTGAAAGGAGAGGTAGTTAAGTAATGAATAAGTAAGCTCGTGGGCATATAATAAATTGACGGTATGATGGATATGCAGACAATTTACAGTGTGAACTCGACAATTGACATAGGACGACACACACACGAAAAGGGTAACTTATTATATAGGACGAAAATTCATTTCATTTTTTTTTTTTAAATGTTTATTTTTGTAAGGATCGATAGCCCCATATATATTCTTGACCTCCCCAATTAAATAGTGTCCCAATTTATAATAATGAACCATAAATTTTGTATACATTTAAAGATTTTGTTTTTCACTGTGTATACTAAGAGTTAAGCATGTGAATATGTTTGTGTACGTATTGTATTGCCACAACAAATCCGCATGTCACAGAATTCATTTCATTATCACCTACCCGTTAAATACCGACGTCATGGACCTAGATACATTGTATATTTGTACCCTCCATTTTCTTCTCATTAGATATGTCGACCCGCATATAAGTTAACTGTGACGACTATATATGTATAGTAACAATTGTTACGACGATATTGTAAAATTCTAATGAGCTCTGATTAACGTGAACAAGTAGTATTAAACATATTGGGCTAGCTAGGCCTAAATCTACTCTAAATTTTATATGAAAATTTGTAAAAGATACATTTGTAAAAATGAAAAAATATGTAAAGTCGGTCTAAGGTTTTAGAAAAGAGGAGTCTACTTCGTGAGATGAGTCTGTATAAATATCTTGTGTTCGTGTTTCAATACAATCAAATCAATTGTATATAAAACTCTACATGGTATCAAAACTAAGATCCAATTCAAAAGAAATCTAAATCGTTTTTCTTTTGTTCTATAAACGCTAGTTGCGTGTATCTGTTTACAAGTTTGTATATATTCTTTACGATTGTCATGTTCCTTGAGTAAGAAGATATGGCTGGTGATGAAGAGAAGTCTCGTGATGGAGTCGTGATGGAGGTCGGTCCGACCTTGATGAAAGCAATTTGGTTTCACCATAAATCTTGTATTTCTCGGATAATCTAGGTGCTTGTATTATCTATATTCAGTTCAATGGAGAGAACTACAATGAATGAGCATCCGACATGTATGATGCTCTTCAAGCTAAAAGAAAGTTAAGGTTTCTTCCATGTTTTTATCAATGGAACATTGAAGAAACCTGAAGGTGATGGTCCAGATGTTAAGAATTGACTCATCGTCAATTCTATGCTCATAGGATGGCTTAAAGCATCCATCGAGTCCAAGATTAAGTCCACGGTAGCATATGTCACGGACTCACATGTGTTGTGGACAGAGCTGAAGAAGCGATACTCGGTGGGAAATACTGTGCGTATACACCATGTCAAAGCTCAACTTGCCATATGTAGACAAGGAGGACAGTCGGTGTCGGAGTATTTTGGTAAGCTTTTTACCCTATGGGGGAGCTGCTTATGTATCGACCAGTTCATCCTTGTTTGTGTGGATCAGCGTCTGCGATTGCTAAAGAACGAGAGCATGAGAAGATCAATCAATTCGTCATGGGTCTTGATGAAGGAAGGTTTGGTAGCTTGTGTGCAGGCATCATCAGAACTGATCCTCTAGAGATCTTTTCGAAGATGGTACGAGAAGACGCAAGGTTTTTGTCAAGCAAAAGTCGCGAGCAGCAACATGAGGCAGTTCAATTTTCTACTCGTCAAGAGACACCAATAAAAAAACATCACGAAAAAATAGAGTCTCACGCAAAAGCATATTACTCCATCCATCGTCTACGAGTCCTCAATTCTCACTGTGGAAGAACGGGTCATGACAAGTCCAGTTGTTGGTCGTTAATTGGCTTCCCTGAATGGTTTCAAGGTCGTGACAATGGTGCATGTCGTGGAGGTACCGATGCAAGCCATGGTCGTGGTGGTCGAAGTAATGGACGTGGTAGTGGTCGAGGTGTGGCTAATGTAGCACACACTGCAAATCAAACTCATCCTCTTTCCCTGAATTCTCTACGGAGCAATGACGAGTTCTTGATGATTCAAGAGAAGACATGTTCGGATGCATCAGACAAGTTGTCTGGTAAGATTGGACTTGGCGATGTTATTTTTGACACATGTGTTAGTCACCACATGACAGGGAACATGTCTCTTTTATCCCAAACTGAGAATATTGTGCCATGTTCCGTAGCTTTTGCCAATGGTAGTAAGACTTGTGCAATGAGCATGGGAGTATTTAACTTGTCGAATAATGTCTCTTTGAAGCATGTGCTTTATGTTCCTGATCTGAATTGCACTTTGATCTCAATCGCTAAACTCTTAATGCACATTAATTGTTTTAGATTGTTTACTAACACAATTTGTGTTTTGCAGGACCGTTTCACGAGGACTATGATTGGAACTGGCGAAAAGCAGAATGGGGTAACCTATCTGACAGGTTTGGTTTCTGCAACGAGTCATAAGGCAGTTGGGGATTCTGATCAGGCTTTGTGGCATCTATGTTTATGCCATTCGTCATTTTCGGATTTACCTTTTGTTTCTAGTTAAACATGGCTCTACTCCGTGTGATGTTTGTTTTAGAGCCAAACAAACTCGTGAAGTTTTTTCTGATAGTTTGAATAAAAACAACGGAATGTTTTTTTCTTATTCATGTCGATATATGGGGTCCATACAAAGTGCCTTCGTCTTGTGGTGCTGTATATTTTTTTCACAATAGTAGACGATTTTTCTAGGGCTGTTGGGACGTATCTTCTTTGAGAAAATTTTGAAGTTAAAGGAGTACTGAAAAAGTGTCTTGCCTACGCAGAGAAACAATTCTAAATAAATGGTAAGATGGTGAGAAGTGACAATGGTACGGAGTTTACATGTTTATCAGCTTTCTTCCGTGAGCGTTGTATAATTTACCAGACCTTTTGTGTTGCAACTCCACAACAAAATGGATGAGTGGAATGCAAACACATACATATCCTTAATGTCTCGCGTGCATTCTTGTTTCAAGCGAGCTTGCCTATCAATTTTTGGGGCGAGGCCGTTTTGACGGCTGCATATCTTATTAATTGAACTCCATAAAAAATTCTTCATGGACAATCTCTATATGAGGTCCTCCATAATGTCAAACATGATTATAAGGTGTTGAAGGTTTTTGGGTCAGCGTGTTATGTGCACAGACTTCGTTGTGACAAAGACACGTTCAGTGAGCGTAGTCGTTTATGTGTCTTTGTTGGCTACCCTTTTGGGAAGAAGGGTTGGAAAATGTATGATACGGAAAGCAATGAGTTCTTTGTTTCACGCGCTGTCGTTTTGCATGAAGATGTGTTTCCTTTTTCTCAATCTGGTGTGGTTCTCCGGTCAAATGAGGTACCTCATGTCTCCTACGGTGTATATGATGATGATTGGCTTATAGAGTCTGATATCAGGAAGGGCAGTCCCTTACTTCCTCCGACTTTGAGTCCTGACCTTGAGACGCAGGCTCCTTTGGAGTCGGTCTCTGATAATGTCGTGGTGCTTGAGACTCAAGCTCCAGTGGTGGATTCACCTGTTCATGATCAGTCGCAGGCTGTTTCCAATGAGCCACACCATCCTCCAGTGAAAACATTAGGCCGTGGACAACGGTCTAAAACAATGTCCATCAAGTTAAAAGATTATGTTACCTACAATGTTGTGTTCGAGTCTTCCCATCATGCTCACTCTCTCATTGGTCCCTCGTCCTCGCGTACGGTCCTATGTACTTCTCTTTACCCTCTCACCGATATTATTTCAGATGATAAATTTTCCTCAGGCTATAAAGCATATTTGGCTGCGATTACGGCGGGTACCGAGCCCAAAAGCTGTAAGGAGGCCATTCAGATCAAAGTTTGGGATAATGCCATGACAACGGAGGTGGTCTCTTTTAAAGAAAAAACATATATGGGACATTACTGATTTACCTCCAGGCAAAGAAGTTATTGGCAGTCAATGGGTCTATAAGAAATTAAGTACAATGCTGATGGCTATTGAATGTTATAAAGCACGTCTTGTAGTTCAAGATGACAAACAAGTGGCAGATCATGATTATAAAGAAACGTTTGTTCAAGTGGTCAAAATGAATATACAGTTTGTATGCTCCTATGGCTTGTGGCTTAAAGTTCTTGAGAAATTTATCAGATGAATGTTAATAATGCTTTTCTTCATGGTGATCTTGAAGAAGAGGTTTATATGAATCTTCCGCCTGGGTTCCTTCACTCTCATCCATGCAAAGTTTGTCATCTCAAAAAGTCTCTGTATGGGCTTAAACAAGCTCCTCATTGTTGGTACAAGAAGCTTTATGACTCGCTATATTGGGCTTGGTTTTATGCATTCATATGATGACTACTCGTTCTTCTCTTACATGTATAAAGGGATTGGGCTTAGTGTTCAAATCTATGTTGATGATCTTCTAATTTGTGGAAATGGTGAACACATGGTTCGTAAGTTTAAAGAGTAGTTAAGTCGTTGTTTTTCAATGAAATACTTGGGTAAGCTCAAGTATTTTCTTGATCTTAAACGTAGTCGGGGTCGTGAAGGTTCCTTCTTATCTCAACGCATGTGTGCATCAGATATTATTGCTGGCAGTAGCAATCTCAGATCCAAGCCTGGCCCCACTCCTTCAGAATTAAATCATCGTTTAGCTATTGTTGATAGCCCTCTTCTTAAGGATCCCACACCTTATCGTCGTGTCATAGGTCGTTTGATATATCTTCTTAATACACGTCTTGAGCTTAGTTATGCAGTTCACACACTCTCAGTTTATGAAAGCTCCTAAACAAGCTCATATGGTTGTTGGCCTGCGACTAGTCCGGTTCTTGAAAGGGTCCCAAGGTCAAGAGATACTTTTAAGTTCTGACTCAGATCTTTCTCTTACAGCCTATTGTGATTACAATTGGGCATTATGTCCGATTAGTCGTCGCTCGCTTAGTTCCTTGGTGGTTACGTTGGGTGGCTCTCCTATTGTATGGAAGACAAAGAAGCATGAAACTGTCTCTTATTTGTCAGTCGAGGCCGAGTATCGAGCTATGACTGCAGCACTCCGTGAGATTAAATGGGTTTGCAGTTTGTTAAAAGAGTTTAGGCTTCCGCAAACAACTCCGACTACTTTGTTTTGTGACAGTAAGGCCACTATAGCTATTGTTGCCAATCATGTTTCTCATGAACGTAGCAAGCATATTGAAGCAGATTGTCATACGTTTTACGATGGTATCATAGTCACAAATCACATTCGTACAGATAATCAAGTTACAAAGATTCTCACTAAAGCTTTGGGTGTTGTCAATTTCCACACTCCAACTTGAGGAGGGGTATTAGGCTGTGCGGGTTAAATCACACAACCACTATTTATTCGAGAAGTCTTTTGGGGAAACTCGAATCAAAGAGCTCGTCACAAAACACGAGGTATCTAGCAAGGAGTTTCTTTATTAATGTATGAAGATAACCTTTCGTAGTTTAAGCTTCTAGGATTCTTAAGCCAGAATGAGATGATCTACAAGTTTAACCTAAGGCAGTATATATACAGAAGTATGCCGACTTAGAGATATGTTAAACTCCTAGATCTTCTCGTATCTTCTTGATTCACCTTCGCTTTTCTCTTTAGGTCGGCTCACCTAGTTCTGGGCCTGGACGTCCTCGGCTTCTCTTAATAAGATATGGGCCTTCATGCTAATCGCTCGGCCCATCAGGTGACGACGAATTCGGCCTTTTGAGAATGAAAAAGGTTGGCCGAGGGGTTGATTAAGTTAAACTCCTCGACCTTTCGACTAAGACTTTGTTCTTTATGCCGAGCTCTTATCTTCTGTGGAAGAGCTCGGCGTTCTGGATAGGATCATGTGATAAGTGTTGCCGAGGACTCTGTGGACAAAGCCCTCGGCTCCTTCAAGAATGAGAATTCGTGCCGAGCATTATGTGGATAAACGATGCTCGGCAGACTTAAAAGTATCTTTTACGCCGAGGGGGTGATTCAAGTAAGCATCCTCGGCGTTTGACAAGAGATACATCAAGCCGAGGTTACCTCTCAAGGTGTGCTCGGCTTAATGTATTTGCATACTTGTCTATTTCGTCCATGTAAAGTCAGGTGGAGATATTTGACCCCCACATAGGCTAGACCTAAATCTTATATGCAAATCTGTAAAAGTTACATATGTAAAAATGGAAAAGTATGTAAAGTCGGTATAAGATTTTAGGAAAGAGGAGTCTAGGTGGTGAGATGAGTTTGTATAAATATCTTATATTTGTGTTTCAATAATCAATTCAATTAGATATAAAACTATACAAATTTTTTTTATCTAAAGAAAGAAACTAATTAACTAATGATATAACAAACAAAAAATCTGGACTTACGACCAATACACAGTTATCTTTTTGTGTGTGTGTGTGTAAAATTATAATATAAAAAAACAAATTTCGTTGATTTATTAATATAAGAAACATAATCAGAGAGTTTAAATCCAAGACTTAAAACCACTACAACAAACTCGTAAAACCAACTCATAGCCATATAAACTATTGACTCCTCATTTATCATGTCTTTTAGATCATCTCTTCTTTTGAAAACATCTAGGATATCCAGACACAATATATGATTACATACGTATTTCTTTTACCACACTCTTAGCAATAGCTAAACCTCCTTAATTAGCTATCGTCTTCTTAAAACTTATGCTCCATCTCACCCGATTTTTTAGAACACTCACTAATTGATCTACCAACATCTCTAACACCTGCCATTGTGAAGGGTTTGAGAGAGGTTTGAAAATCACTGAAGTCGAGGATGCGAAACATACCGCAGTATAATGTAAATTCTGAAGACTTTCAAAAGCCCAAGACCAGCTAAGAACATCCGCTTCACATGCCGAATTCACATTTGCAAATAATCGTCGACTATGCATAATAATTATCCGACTACAACCGTGAATCACCCAAGCAGCTCTTAAATTTTGAGTTTCTTTAGACCACAAGAACCAATGTTGCATTTTCCAATCCCCAAGGCTCCCATGAATCATTCTGTCATTGATTTATCTAAATAATGAAAACAAATAAATTTTATCCATTTATATATCACCATATTAAATTTCATTGATTCCTTTGAAAAAAAAATAAATAAAAATGAAGGTATAACAATAAAGAAAGTTTTAAGGAACAAAAGTAGGAAACATATTATAATAAGAAACACTTATTCAAACATCTACAAACTCGCCTTGGCGTATTTCTTGTTACATATATGTATCCCATTACATCTTTGATGACTCCAAGGAATAACTTCATTTCCTCCAAATCAATCATCTCAAACTTCTTTTTTGCTTTATGACTTAAATAATGCACATAAGAACTCGTTATTTCCAGTGAATATTAGGTTATCGATATAGAGACTTACTACTAAGATCTTGTTTTTTGTTTTCTAAAAGAATAGAGTGTGGTCGTGGTTGCTTTTCTAGAAACCCCTCCTTCTTTAAATAGCTCTTGATTCTGCTAAACCAGGCTTTTGGTGTTGTTTTAGACCATAGAGCGCTTTTATCAAACGATACACCTTTTCTTCCTCCCTTGCTCTGATAAACCCTTCAGGCTAGTCGATGTCTATCTCCTCTTACAATTCACCGTATAGAATGGCAGTTTTAACATCAAGTTGATAAACGTCCCACTTTGATTGAGCTGCTACTGCTAGAAGGCTTCATATTATATCCCATCGAGCCACTGGCCAAAACTTTGTGTAGTATACTCCTTCGGTTTGAGAATATCCCTTTGTCACTAACCGAGCCTTGCAGTCCTCTACCTTGCCTCCCATTCATCTTTGTTTTGTAAACCCATTCAAAACCAATTTTCTTTGTTAAATGTGAAATAGCTCCCACGTTTGGTTTCTTTCAATGAACTGAATTTCAGTTTTCATGACTTCTTCCCACTTTTCTTCCTTTTCAGCCTCATAAAAGTTCCATGGATCGTCATTGGAGATATACAAAGGGAAGTTCATCAAAGTTTCTTCTTCGCTCTCCTCTCACAACTCACAAAATATTGCATCCACCTATTTTGTTTCCTTGCCCTTTTTGATTGTTCACCATTTTGGTGCTCTTGGTTTTCTTCTGTTATTGCATAAGCAATCTCCCCTCTTTCTTCTTTGGCATTGGGTGATGTTTCTGAAATTTCGGGTTCCTCTCCCTCAGTATTCTCTTCGTCATCATTCTCCTCTCCTTAAAGAATTATGTCATCTCTCTAAGCAAGAGCATTTTTCTCTAACGTTCTTAGATTCAAATCCCACTTAGCATTCTCTTCAAATATGATATCTCTGCTAATGATGGTTTTCTTCGTGATTAAATTATACAGCTGATAAGCCTTGTATTCATCACTAAAAGCAGTTAAGATGCATTTGTGACTGCAATCATCAGGTTTTATTCGCTTTTACGTAGGAATATGAACGTGAACGATTGATCCATAGACTCTAAAATAGTCACCCTTTGGCTTGATTCTTGTACACCTTTCTTCACGGACCTTGTCTTTTATTTCTTTAGTGAAACTTCGATTAAAGACATGGGTCGTCCATCTAAATGCATCTGTCTACATAGTCCTCGACATATCTTTCTCATACAACAAACACCGAACCATGTCCATGCTTTTGCAGTTTCTCCTCAGCCACTGTGTTTTTTTTTTTTTGAGCGTATGATGCAATCAACTGTCACTTTATACCTTGCTCTGTACATAACTTGTTGAATATGTCATAAGTGAATTCTCTTCCCATGGATGTGTGCATTCCTCAAATGACGGTCTTAGCTTCTCTTTCAACGTAACTTTTTAAAACCTTGAAGGTCTCAAAAGCCTATGATTTCTCTGCAAGAAAGTAAATCCATGTTGTCCGAGTGAAATGATTAACAAGCACAAACAAATGTTGTTTCCACTGTGAGAAGTTGGAGTAATTGGTCCACATAGGTCTGTATGAATCAACTCCAATTTTTTTTCGTGGCTTTCCACTTGATCTTCTTTGGAAATATTTGTTGCGTTCCCACATTTCATATTGTGCATACTTTGGTTTCATCTTTTAGGCTTGGTATTCCTTTCACCATTCTTTCTTTTGCATGAGATGAATAGACTTGGTGTTCAAGTGTCTGAATCTTTTATGCCAAAGAGATCCCAAATGTTCTTCCTTCATCTTAAGATAGCTTTCAGACATTGATTTTATTCTTGGAATAAACCAGAAACATTCGATTTATTGTTATATGCGTCTCCACAATTAGACCTCTTTGACAATGGTACACATACCATTTTTATCAGAATCGTTAACTGATTCGCCAGCAATTTTTCAGTACTCAGTAGATTGTTGGTGAGATTTGGAACATAGTAGACATCACTTATAACTTGCGTGATCCCTTCCACCTCCATTAGGACCTTCATTTTTCCTTGAAATTCCAATACTCAATAGATTCTTGGTGAGATTTGGAACATAGTAGACATCAGTTATAACTTGTGTGATCCCTTCCACATCCATTATGACCTTCCCTTTTCCTTAAACGATCATTCTTGAGCTATTTCCCAACCAAACCGAGTGCTAAAAACCTTCATCTAGCTCCAAAACCATGAGGTTTCCCCCTTCATGTGGTTTGAGCACCTGGAGTCTAGAAAACATACTCTTTTCCCTTCGGCGTTACTCATGTCAATATATGCCATAAGAAAAATTTCTCCTCTTCATTAAACTCCACATAGTTGACTCTTTTCTCAACACTAGTGCACTTAAACTGATAGAGCCCTTGTTTTCCACTTCGAAAACAGTTGATGGCTTATTTTTTCACAAAAGATCTGCCTCTGTAACTGCTTCTTTCTCTCCGAGAATTCCATCTTCCTTTTCCTTAGGCATTTCTTTGCTCACTCTTTATTTGCAGAACTTTTTCACTTTTTCTCTGCCACCTTGCCTTCTTGTATTTGCAGTGACGCTTGCAGCTCATCAACATAATCGATATATTTAATCATGGATAAAGCATACCACGAAATTGAAGTTATTTGTGAGACTTCGGAGAATCTTTCCAATAATCTTCACATCATCAATGTTTTATGCGCAGTTCCTCATGTCATTGGCTGTCTCCAAAACTATAGAAAAGTATCCAACAACGTCTTCTCCAGCTTTCATCTATAATGTTTCAAAGGTTTCCTTAGCCTTTGAAGTTGTGCACATTTCATCCTAGCATTTCCTTGATGCTTCATCTTCGTAAAATCCCACAGTTGTTTTCTCGTTTCCTTCTGAGTTATTGTCTTGAGAGTTTTTTTGTCGATTGATTGGAAAAATAGGTCTTGCCTTTGAGGTCTTTGAGTTTTGCTTCATCAAGTGCTTTTTGCAGTGCCGGACCTAGAGCTTCGATGCTTCTCAGATTTAGATTCTTAAAGCCTGGTTCAATGATGTTCTTCAAATACTCTTTGGAATGAAGAAGGTTCTCCATGACTAGGCTCTTTGTCGTAGTCTCCATCGAACTTTGGAATGGCAGGCGTAGTGAAGTTTCTAGTGTCTGTCATTCTCTTTGTGGTGTTTTTCCTCTAAAAAACGCACGGTATGTTGCTCTAAGATTGCTTTCAATGTATGAAATTATAATATAAACTATTCTTTGTTACTGAATAAGAAATGTGTTATGGGTTTATAAGAACCTTACTATAGAAGTATCTAGAAGATTCTCAAGATCAAATAAGTTATTGCAAATATTCATTGAAAATTTATATATATCTTTTGTGAGTACATTAGTTAGGAAACTAGGTTAAATGTTAATCCTATATGTGTGGATAAAAACACACAATCATTATTTGTTTGAGATTCTTGAGAGGGAACTCGAATAAAAGATCTAAGCACAAACACAAGATATAGCGAAGAGCTGTTTTGTATTGGTTTGAATAAAATAGTCTTTCGTAGCGTAAGCTTTTAGGGGTCTTAAGCCAGAAAGAGATGATCTACAAGTTTAACATAAAGAAGTCTATATATACAAGATTATGCCAACTTAGAGATAAGTTAAACTCTTAGATCTTCTCGTATATTCTTGATCCTTCTTGCCTTTCCTCCAGGTTGGCTCGTCTACTTGGTATTTGGGCTTCGGTCTTCCCGGCCTTCGATAGGTACTGGGCTGTTTAGAGTGTTTGCTCGGCCTACTACTATAAGATGACAAACTCGGCCTTCCGGAATAGATAAGAATGGGCTGAGGAAATGATTCAGTTATTTCCTCGGCATGATGTATGTGGTGCAAACCCGACCAAGGACATGATGCTGACAATGTCCTCGGCTTGACGAATGTAGAGAACTATGCCGAGCTCATGATTCAGTTAATGACCTCGACATGTTCAAATGAAGGTTATGCCAAGGAAATGACTTAGGTAGACTTCCTCGGAATTTCTCAATAAATGTGTTGCCGAGGTCATGCCTTAGGAAATGACCTCGGCCTAGATGTTCAGGGCTTAGTCATTTCCTTCGACCGCTTGCCTATGATCGTAGGTGGGGATATTTGACCTCCGCAAGCTCGCATGGTTGGGTTTAATTGTGCGAGATGATGCCGAGCTTGCAGTTGAAGGGTATAAATGACCGTGTCTTCAGAAGGAAGATGAACAATCTGTTGGCATGTTTTTCGAGACGAAAACGGTTCAGTTTCCTTCATTTTCCTATATAATTCTCACTTCCCCTCTTCACTTCTCATATTGCGTAGAGTGAAGAGTGAAGTGACAGCGCTTTCAAGGTAAACACCTTTGTTCTCTCTCTTCAATCTTCCTTAGGATTTTAGGTTTTGTTAGTCGAACTATTTGAGCACCGCTGTTCGGGATCCAGTTTTCCAGTACCTTTTTTATAAATTAGGGTTTGTTCATCCATTTCCCGATGTTCCCGTTATGAATTCCTCCGAACGCCTATCTTTAGCAGAGTGGTCGGGCGGACGCCGACGAGAACCTTCTCGGTGACTTTAGATCGTCCGAAGATGAGGGCGAGTTTGACAAAGACACTGTGTTACCTCCGCACTTGCGCCGTATTATACCGAGCAGGTCGGAGAGTGATGACGAAGAGGGAACCACTGGCGCAGAAGGGAGCAAGAGACTGATAATGAATCAGAGGCCGAGAACGATGAAACAACCAAAGCCGAGGGCCCTAACAAAGGACCTTTGTCTCATGCTTTCGAGATTGCTCTGATCGATCGGGAGATCCGGACTTCCCAGCTAATGGAACGGCTGGTTAAAGTCAAAATCGAGGAATACCATCAGGGCTATTGTAATGACCCTCTCAAATGATCAAGGAATCAGTCCTTCGACCGCGTGCATTATCCGAGATATCATTTTCCAGCGAATATCGGTATCGAGGTGATCGTGAATCGGGAATTGGGTTACGACTAGGAAAAATGAATGAGAAGCTTGATCAAGTTATTACACTTAATATTTGATCAAGGATAATGCAATGGAATTGACGGGATCAAATTCCATACCGGTCCGGATTATTTCGACCGAACTGCTATTTCCCGATAAACGTGCAAATGATCCGATGATGAACTCATGACCAAGTTTCGTTATGGGGTTGCATCAAGTTCTTGAGGTGCTTAATATCTTCAATTTTAAGTTATCCAGCAAGCAACAAGCACCCAGCTCATTCATACCAAGCTGCTGGACACATGTTGCGAGAAGAGACGTGATCGGTGTCACCTTGCTTCCACCTCTCTTGATGATGCAGCTGCTACATCCACGAACCTTAGCCCTATAAATAGCCTACACAACCTTAGGAAAAATATAGTTTTGAGAAACCACATGTTTTCCTTACATAACCATAAATTTCTCCGAAACGCGATTATCGAGATTTTGGTCGGGAAAAATCCTCGGTAAGGTAAAAATT
>OVAP01003615.1:0-15538 GCA_900406295.1 Aurinia saxatilis
AAGACAAAAGTCTCCCTTCCTACCTTACCCGATTCAAGACCATAGTATCGATGGTCAAAGTAGCCGAACAACCAGCGATCCAAGCACTAAAAAAGGATTGCGGTACACCTCTGAGTTTAAAAACGATCTTATGCTGCTAAAACCAAGCAGATTAGACGATGACTTACACAGAGGAATGACCAAGGCCGACATCGAAGATGAAAAGGCTGCCAATGCCAAAAAAAAAATACTCTTGAACACACACTTCAAAGGATAAGTCCTGGGACGAATATCGAGAACCCATACAACACCTCGACCAAGATTACAAAAAGAAGGATCGGCGATCAGGAGAGTGCAACAAGATCGGATCCGCCGAACTCGACAACAAGGACTTTGTCTACAGAAAAAAACCAATAGTATCGTCTAGGCTCGCCTTACGACCCAGCAGTGAGACACCCCCGAGCAGAACAACCAAGGGAGGAGTCGGAGTCTTCTCCTCCCCACTCCAGAAAGAACGGTCTACAAAGCCACAATAATCGAAAACCCCAACATCGAAACATTCAGCAACAAAAGGTGCAGAATTATATTGCTCGTACCACAAAAAGAACGGCCACGCCACGTTTGACTGCATGTTCCTCCGAAACCTTCTTTTGTCCGGTTTTGAAAGTGGAGCGATAACAGCACCTCCACCCCCTCCGTGACAAAACAGTAAACGACGTCCGAAAAATCGAGAAAGCAACACAACCCCTAAAAGAGTGCGAGACGACCAGCCGACCGACAATGATGCTCCTCCACCTCGCCGGAGGAGAATAAACATGATCATGGGAGGATTAACTTAATGCAACAATTCCATCCGATCTATCAATAGTTATGAACGCAAGGTCCTCACGCCCCCAGTCCACCGCGCCAGTGGTCTGAGTGCCGACCTCCTCCATAACGATCACATCCTCAATCGAGTGTCTTTGCGGAAGTACACGCTAACGGGCTCGACATTCCTCACAATGATCCACTAGTCATCGAACTCGAAATCGTAGATTGTGAAGTCTCCCGTGTACTCATCGACACAAGAAGCTCGGTCGACCTTATTTTCAAAGAAACACTTGATCGAATGGAACTACACAGGTACGAAATGAAACCAAGTATCCGACCCCTCACCGGCTTCACGGGAGATTCTATCATGTCCATCGGCACAATCAAGCTCCCAGTCTTGGTCAGACAAAACACCAAGATAGTCAAGTTCGTCATTGTGAGAAACACGCTATCTACAACATCATACTCGGAACTCCTTGGCTACACACTATGAAGTCCGTTCCGTCAACCTACCATCAATGCCTTAAATTCCCTACCCCAAAAGGACCCTACAGGGTGTTCGGAAGTCAGCGTGTCGCTCGCACCTACTTCATAGCCGAGCATAAGCTTCGTCACACCTCTAACGGCTGCAATCTCATTAATGCAACTCCCGAAATCCAACTTCCTGCCAATTTGAGCCCGGATCACACAAACATCACACAGGAGAATATTGACACTAGCGACCTCCAGCGATGCGTAGGTATCGGCACCGACTTTGACCCAATCATTAAGAAGAATTTGCTAAGTTTCTTTCAAGTCAACACTTCAACTTTTGCTTGGTCACTAACTGACCAATCGCCTGCCACGAACTCAATGTTGACCCAACCTTCCGGCCTATTAAACAAAAAAGACGTAAACTCGGTCAAGAATGAGCTCAAGTAGTCTCAGATGAAGTCGAACGCCTTACGGAGGCCGAGTCAATCATCGAAGTAAAGTGCCATGAGTGGCTCGCAAACCCAGTGGTGGTTAAGAAGAAAATGGCAAGTGGCGTGTCTGCGTTGACTTCACCGATCTTAACAAGGCATGCCTCGTTGAAGCAACAACCGGGAAGGCGTTACTCTCCTTCATGGATGCTTTGTCAGGCTACAATCAAATCTTAAAGCACCCAAAAATGCTGGAGCAACTTACCAACAGCTAGTCAATCGCATGTTCGCGTCCTGGCTCGGCCGAACAATAAAAGTATGCATAGACGACATCCTCGTAAAGTCCCTCCGACCACAAGATCACCTTAGCCACCTCAAGTAATGTTTCGAGATCCTCAACAAATATGATATGCAGTTAAATCCAAACAAGTGCATGTTCGCCATCACTGCTGGGGAGTTCCTCGGTTACATTGTCGCTCAGCGCGGAATCGAAGCTAATCCCAACAAGCTCGATGCAATCAAGACACTCCCCACTCCTACCAACGTAAGAGAAGTACAGAGGCTCACATGATGAATAGCCGTGCTCGGCCGTTTGATATCCCGATCTATAGACAAATGGCTCCCGAGAATGTCTTGATTGGGAAAATAAGTGCAGCAAAGCCTTTGAGCAACTCAAAACATACCTCAGCGGTCCACCGGTCCTCTCAAAGGCTGTCGACGGTGAGCCCCTTTACCTCTACATTGCAGTCACCGATGTCGCACTCAGTGTCGTACGCGTCTGTGAAGATCGGGGTACTCTACACCAAATCTTTTATACTAGCAAAGCTCTAAATGGCGCGGAGGCCCGGTATACCCTCCTTGAGAAGCTCGCTTTCGCAATTGTCACATCAGCCCATAAACTATTCCCCTACTTCCAGTCTCATTCAATTATCGTGCTCACAAACCATCCCCTCCGGACTATACTCCAGAGCCCGACCCAGTCAGGAAGAATGGCCAAGTGGGCGGTTGAGCTCGCAGAACATGACATCGAATACATACATCGCAGCAGTGCCAAATGTCAAATCCTCGCAGATTTTTTGATCGAACTCCCTCCTTCCCGGGCAACCTACCAAGTACCAAAACCATGGTCGTTGTCGTTGACGGATCATCTTCTCAGCACGGCTCCGGGATCGGTGTCTGACTCGAATCACCAACTGGGGAAATTTTAGAACAATCTTTTCGACTCGCCTTCAACGCGTCCAACAACGAAGCTGGATATGAAGCTCTAATAGCCGGTCTGCATTTGGCTAAAGAGATAAGAGCAGTCGACCTCTGAGCATTTTGTGATTCTCAACTCGTCGCCAAACAGTTCAGCGGGGAGTATGACGCAAAGAACGAGCGCATGGATGCCTATCTACAGATCGTCAAGTATATCACAAAGTCTTTCGAAACTTTCGAACTCACGAAGATTCCACATCCAGAAAACACCCCAGCCGATGCCCTCGCCATCTTAGCTTCGACCTGAGATCCCACCCAACGACGCATAATCCCTGTCGAATGCATTGAGCAGCCGAGCACTTCCTCCCTAAAGGCCTCTTCATTGTCCTTGACAAAGGAGACGTAACTACCACACCCGAACAATAAGACGATTGGCAAAAGAAAATCAAACTTTACCTCAGCACCGACAACCTACCAGCTAATAAGTGGGTTGCTCGATGGATCAAAGTTCGGAGTGTGTGCTACACCCTTCTTAAAGGCACCTTATACCGTTAGAACACCAACAGAGTCCTACTTTGATGTGTAAACCACACCGAAGCAATCGGATTTATGCGCAAATTCCATGAAGGCGCATGAGGTAATCACTCTAGAGGTCATTCGCTCGCCATTAAAATACGAATATTGGTTGAGCTTACTCACTGACTGCGAAACCTACACAACCAAGTGTGAACAATGCCAACGACATGGGCCAACCATTCACGTCCCCAGCGAGCTCATGCGCACCTGAACCCCACCATACCCATTCATGCGTTGGGCAATGAATATAGTAGGTCCTTTCCCATCTTCTCGCCAAAAATGTTCTCTGCTCGTCATGATGGACTATTTCACAAAATGGGTCGAAGCTAAGTCTTACTCAAAGATCGAACCAACCGACGTACAAATCGTTTGCAAGCACATCAATTGTAGACACGGCCTCCCCTACAAAATAGTGACCGACAACGGCTCCCAATTCATCTCTACAACCTTCAAGAACTTTTGCGCGAAATGGAAAATTAAGCTCAACAGGTCAACACCACACTACCCTCAAGGAAACGGACAGGCCGAGGTCATAAACCGAGCTATCGTGGACGGACTCAAGAAACGCTTGGAAAAGAAGAAGGAACTTTGGGAAGACGAACTCGACGGTGTTTTATGGTCACACCGAACTACACCACGGCGTGGAACTGGTCAAACCCCCTTTTCTCTATCTCATGGTATTGAGGCCATGTCCCCAGCCAGTGTCGGCATAACGGGCATTCGTCTTCTCCTTCTTCTAAGCAACCTCGAACTCTACAACACTATGATGATCGACCACCTCGATCAAGTAGAAGAACTTCGAGATCAAGCTCTCCTTCGAATACAGAACTACCAACAGTTGGCCTCCCAATACTACAATAAGAAAGTTAAACCGCGCCATTTCATAGAAGGAGATCTCGTCCTACAGCACGTATTCGACAACACCAAGGAGGACAATGGCGGAAAACTAGGCGTCACATGGGAAGGACCTTATCAAATCAGCAAGCTCGCCGCACCATGTGCCTACGAACTAATGACAATGACCGGCGAGCCCGTAGCCCGATCTTGGAACGCCACTCACCTCAAACGCAACTACTCTAAACAAAAGACGACATTCCTTCAAAAAAAAAAAAAAATCCGAACTACGAAGCGGTTTGATCCCAAACTTTAAGGGTACGTAGGCAGCTTCACAGCGCAACTGCACCACAAAAAAATCCCTAAGTCAAAAGGTCCAAAAAATCCTTAAGCAAAACCTAAGTCAAGAGGGCACGTAGGCCGAGCTCATCTCGCTCGAACCTCTTTCGACCCTCCCGAGCTATCAATAATCGAGGAACCATATAAGCCGAGTTTACCTCGCCTAGGTCTCTTCCAATCACATAAACTAACGAGTCTCCACATAGACTCAGTCAAGAGATTGAATAAGTTGAGCTCATCTCACTCAAAACTCTTCCGACCCTACAATCCGAGCTATCATCCAACAAAACAGTTGAATAACCTCATAAGCCAAGTCCACCTTTCCCAGGTCTCTTCTAAATACTTCAAAAATTAACGAGTCTCTTCAGACTTATCATAGGAGACCAGATAAGCCGAGCTCTTCCCGCAAAGTTCTCTTTCATACTTGTATTTATTTGAAACTATTATTTTCAAAAAATATATAGAGACCAAGCAACATCCTTTCAAATCATTTTGCAATAAAGAACAGACTCCTTCTCTTATAATTTATAGATTCCTTTGCCAGAAAGGGAAGGAGAAAAGATCGGTTCATTACAAAAATAAAGGAGGCCGCATACGGCCTCACTAGTTAAAAAAAAAGAGATACAAGAAGAAAAGCAACAAATCAAACAAGTCTGGACTAGCCTTCCTGCTTAGGGCAACCCGTGTCTTCGGGGAAGAGTTCATGGTTAACCGGGGGAAGGGAGGCCGCAGAGGAAAATCGAAGGACGGAGGGAATCGGAAGTCCAAGTCCTTGTCGTGAAGGTCAGTCAAATCATTCTTAGACAAATCNGAGATACAAGAAGAAAAGCAACAAATCAAACAAGTCTGGACTAGCCTTCTTGCTTAGGGCAACCCGTGTCTTCGGGGAATAGTTCATGGTTAACCGGGGGAAGGTAGGCCGCAGAGGAAAATCGAAGGACGGAGGGAATGGGAAGTCCAAGTCCTTGTCGTGAAGGTCAGTCAAATCATTCTTAGACAAATCAGCCTTTGTTTGTACCAGTGCATCCTTCAGACCTTTCAGCCGAGCTTCGGGAACATCGAGCCCATCGACATCTCGAATAGACTCAAGAATGTCAATAGACCCTTTGGTCCCTCCATAGGACACCAAGATCTTCTCGACAGCGGCTTTGTCGGCAATATAGTGGACAAGTCTATCCACCCGACCTACGAGATCTGCCTTTCCCTCCGCAAACTTCTTAGCTTTGTCGTCGCGGCCACGCCGCATCTCGTCCAACTGACCCTCCAGCTCAGCAACCCTCTTAGAGGAACCTTCAAGCTTGCTCTTCAGCTCGTCATTCTCAATAGAAAGCCCTTTGACCGTTTCTTTCTCGGTCTCCAACTTTTTTAAAGTGAGTTCGGCTTGATCCTCAGTTTTGTGCAAAAGGGACTTCATGTCTCGAAGAACAACCTCCCCAGAATGGATCACCTTTTGCAGAGTCTCAATCTTGAAATTCTGACACCTCTGCTTCAGTCTTCCGAGCTCCCTTCAATATTTGCTCGTAAACTGCCATCATGTGCTTCCTGCCGCACTGACCTACAATACAAATGAGCTATTGTTTTAAACAGAAGGAGGAAGAAAGAAAGATAAGTGATGTATATATATCCTACCATGGCAGTTAGTTGACAAAAATCCTGAAAAGGAACCTTGGCCGCAATGTTAACTAAAGGAGGAAGCGGGACCTTACTAGAAAGGATCTGATGAAAGAACTTCACCACATCCGGACCATAGTCCACGAACGGCGAGCACCGAGAATACTCGAACTTGAAGGCAAATGGATTCTTTTCGGAATCAGCCTCGAACTCATCACTGATAAAATAAAATACAGGAGACTCCATGCTGCCCAAAAATAGAGAGGTCGATTGCTCCCGAGAATCATCTGAGATCGGCTGCTTATCTTTCTTTTTATCAGAGGCAGAAATAGACTCCACCCGAGCTTTCTTTGAAGCAGTTGCAACTGGAAGGTCGTCAGACAAACCCAACGAGAAGTATAAGGAATTCTTTAAGGACAAGGTCTCACCATCATCTTGTTGCTCGGCAGCATCACAAGGCCTTTTGTCACCATCCTTGTCAGAAGGCGAGTCCGCGAGAGCTTCAGCCGAACAGACGAGGACCTCATCCCCAAAAATCTTCTCCACCACCCCTCTCTCCTTTTCAGAAGCAAGAAAACCGGCCCGCTGCTCGGCTATAACAAAGCTCGATTTCCTCCCCTCTGCGAGCTCAAAGCCACCTGGAGACCGACTTCCGTCCCAGATTTCTCAGCTCGACCAGGAGCTCCTAGAGAAGTCTTTATTTTCTGCACCGTGCAGACTTCTCTCGTTTATCAGCATCTGAGGATCCCTTAGCTCCTCCACTACATATACTATTGCCGAGGTTCGGAAGATCCGGTACTGCGATTTTTCCCATCTCAATATTCGGCTCCAGAAAGTGATCAATAATAACCGTCCCTCTTCGCCGTTTCCTCTTGAGTTCGGTACTGCCTCGTGATTCAAGATCTTCCGAGTTCTCTCTTTGTTTTCTTTTGGCATACTCCTCTTTTTCCGTGACAATTTCTTTTCCTTTCCTCTTCTTTACACCTAGTATCTCTCTCCTTTGCGCGGCTGAAATTGACAATTTCAGTCAAAAAGGAGACCAACAACAAAATTACAAACCTTTCAAACCAAATACCGACCTCTTTGACTTTTCCTCAAAGCTTTCGCAGTTCTAAACCTATGCTCCTCCGGATACAGTTTGATACTATGCTCCCTGATAGCATCCACGTTCGAATTAAAACCTTATGGATCTGCTACCGTGCACAACAACCGACCTGCAAAAGAAAATTTGTTTTAAGACCAAGGACCACAACAAAATAAAGGTTACTTGAAATCCGACAGCTCGGAAACAAGAAGTTTATTTGTTGGCCTTCTCCACCTCCTAATCACCGGACTATCAATATCCGGTACCGAAGCCAAACTAATCTTTACAAAGAAATAATATCTCTCCCAGTCCGGAACCTTGCTCGATTTTGGAATAATTATACTGTTCCTCACATTTAAGTAATAAGTTCCCGGTCTAGTTTGGTTCCGCATAAGACGGACGATGCGTTCAAAGAAATCGAGAGTTATCCCAATCCCTAGATCTTCACCGTACTTCATCATCCACACCACATTGGAGGTCGAGTTGCCCGTAAGTTGTGTAAACGCTATGCTTCGAACATCGCAATATTCAATCAAAAGAGCCGGGAGAGGAAAATGAAAACCGCATTCATAAAATGCTGCCTCATGCAAGCACATCCAGCCGTTTGGGCAGGACCATGGTCGATCTTGAGGAGAAGGAACCATCACCTCTACCCTGGGCTCATCGCAGTAACGAGATAGTCTTTTCAAATATTTCGAGGTAGACAAGGTCGGCAGCCCCTGAAGACCAACTTCACTAGAAACGGGTGATGTCCTAAATTCTCTCCGGCCTCGTCATGAGCGGCGTCCAAACTCTGCCCGAACTTGAGGAACTACCGGACTAGCTCGACTCACTCACAGAAGACATATCGAAAAGATAATCAAACAAAAAACAGAAGTCGGAGAGAAACTACCTTTTCCTTCTTTCTTCGCTCTGAACTGCAAAAGTGAAAAAAGTTGGGGTTCCATCGCTATTTATAGCCGTATAGCAATCATTACTTCGACGACCGAGGTTTCGTTTCCTCGCGCCCTCAAGTCGGTCGCCGAGCCCAACCAGAAGACGACACGTGGAACAAAAGCAACTTTCGGGTCAAGAATCTCCAAAAGTATCACGCGAACCCGGATCTCACGCGCTGAGTTCCAGACTTAGCGCTGGGGGACTATTCATGGAGATGGGCCATAAAAGGCTCATTCTTGACCCAAACATTACTGAAGCCCGGCCCACGAGCAGGAGCAGTCCGGCCCAACTGTTTATACAAGTGGCCACTTACCATGGTTAGTTTGTTAATCTTGGTAAGAAGTCAATGTCGGTCTATTTTTACTATAAATACTCCCCTCTAATCATTGTTTTGCGGATCTGAACTTTTGTGGGGATTTGAGAAATACTGAGCTCCGAGCTCCACTTTGTGTAACGGTTTCCGGACTTAACAAAAAGACCTCCTGACCTTCTTTCCCTTAAACTTATATTGCTCTTTCAGGCGAGCTACAAATCTACCAGCAGACTAAATATTGTTCAAACTCTCTTTGAATACGAAGATCCCAGCTCAATTTTAACTACCGAACTCTTATATAAAACCTAAGTATCCTCCCAACCTATTTGTGTACCACCAATAGCCAATAGGAACAGCAACTTCATGTACAGACGCCCGTTTTTGGCTGTTTCTACGCTTGGTGGTCGTAGGGATCTCATCAGCTACTTGAAGAAACACAACTAACCTGATAATCAAGCAACAAGTAAGTTTTGGGCAGAAATAATTACAGTAAGGGAATATAATTGTTTGTCAGGAAACAAGAAAAAAGATTGATGGAATTTACTGTTGGTTGATGATGAGCCTTGAAAAGAAGCTTCTCCCTTAACACCATTCTACATTCATGATCATAATGGTTTGGTCTAAAGGGATATATTTTTCCTTGTTGCTTTCGCATTTGGGTGTCAAGAAGATATTGTGGTTGTTGCTGCTGGGCATTAACACTGAATTTGATTTCCCTCGTGAGCTACAAGCAAGTTTCTTCTACTTTACTCTTATCAATAATCTTAAAGACAAAGCACTAAACATAAGTTGATTCATTTTTAAATACAACTCACCTATCTTTCTCTTTTCTAAACAAGATTTTTCTTCGGATTGACTACATTTTTGCATCTCCAGTCTTTGTTTACCTCCATGAGAGAAGAGCTTGAGAGTTGATTCATAGAAATACATAATTAAACTATACCTACGTTCAAAGGACTTGAAAATCCCACTCTACTGCTATCTCTTTTACTTCATCATTTCCATTCTCATTTTAAATCACTATCTACAGATTTACTATTGATGTAATTGTTATATTGGTAAGTAGGCATCTGTTTTGTTGTCTAACTTAACTTGTGGAAGTGGTCTTTTATGTATCATGCCTACTGATGTAATGTATATTGGACTTTTCACTTGACTAAAGTTGTACGGAAGCAGGGACATTTGATAAATCATATTAGATCATTGGAATACATTCTCAGTAGATTCTTTATTACCGGAAAATCTCACAACTCCGTTTACAATAACTGTGTACAAGCACACAGGCATGTCCTTTATTCTTCTTGGCATCTTCGTCTTATTGGCATCTTCGTCTTTGGTGGTTGAGGAGTGAATGCTATTAGTTGAATTGTAACTGAATGCATTCGTCAAAGATGATATACCAATGCTTCAACGCTCATCAATGAATGCCATTAGTTGAATTGTAATTTAAATACATTCTTCACTTCTAGGGGACTTCTAGGCACGTTGAAATCCTGGAAATGCCTGTTTGTGACACAATGGGAATACAAAAAATAAAAAAATATACTATATTCATTAACAGAGCGACATGAACCTCACAGCTTGAGCATGAGATCCAGCTTTTTGTTTTAATGCTTGTGCAACGCCTTGCACTCCAGGTGTAGAAAGCTATGTCACAACCATCTTCACCAACCTCTGCTTCCGAGGACATGGAACATTGGATGTAAGAAAATGAGCACAAGCCACTTCAAAACCAACCACTTATAAGAGGCAAACAACAATATGCATTCAAATCATTAACTTGTGCTTCAATTAGCTTCCCAGGACAGTGAACACTGGACACCAGAAACTGAGCAACAAATATTCACACAAAGCATGGATACAACGCCAAAACTTAATTTCGGTTTCTCTTCAAGTTCTGTAGCATCATAGCTCGGGTTTTGCCATCCGGTTCCAGACCCATCTCTCTCATTTGGACATACAGCTCCTTGGCAAACTTGAACTCGCGTCTTAAACACATCCCATGTATAGCTGCGTTGAAAAGTGATACATTGGGTTCCACTTTCTTTAGTATATCTTTAACCTCATCCCACAGGGAACCCCAAATACAACTCCTTACAAGCGACAGATACGTAAATGTGTCTGGATTACAACCCCTATGAGCCATGTGTTCATAGATTTGCAATGCAACTTTGGATTGCCTTGATTTTTCGCAAGCGCTTATCACCAGATTATATGATGAAGTTGAGACTGTTAATCCCGAAGCTTCCATCTCATACAAAAGCTTGACAGCTTTCTCCCAAGAACCAAGCTTTTGGCATGACATCATAACGGTATTGTACAAATATTCATTCAAGCAACAGAGCTTTTCTCTTCTTACCGTATCAAAAAGCTGAAGAACATCTCCATATCGGTTTGCTTTGTATAAAGCGGTGAGCAGCGCATACCACGTGTACTCATCGGGTTTATGCCCCAAAGATGTTGCAATACTGTAAATCTTAAATACCAATCCAACTTCACCCGCCTTTCCAAGCGAATTGATCAAAGTATTGCAGGCCACAAGATTAGGCTTCATCTCTCTCTTTAACATACTCTGAAATATCTTTAAGGCCAAATCCCATCTGTCGTCTTTTGCATATGCACTTATCATTGCGTACATTGCATCCTCCCTGGGAGATAAATTGAACTGAATCATCTCATCATATGCATCAAGGGCCAACTGACTTCTCCCGCACCGAACAAAAATGGTAACTAGCAGAGAATAGGTAATCTCTGTTCCGATGAGACCATCACCTTTCATAACTCTCCATAGCCGCTCTGCCTCATACACGTCGTCTATGCGTGCACACAGAGAAATGGCTGTGTTATACAGAATGACATCGAAGAAAGGCTTGTGCCTGGGATCCCTTTCGAGTTGTCTGAAAAAATCTAGTGCAGAAGCACAACCCTTAACCTGTGAAAGAGCTTTGAGCAACAAGCTAAAGGTGTGGGCAGTGACAGTGAGGTTCTTGTCCTTGTGAAAGACAACAAGTGCTTTGTGAAGATCTCCATTCCTCAAGAGGCAGGAGAGAAAAGAGTTGGAGGCATGAGCGTTGGGGCGTAAACCCAAGGAGTTCATGGAATCAAACAACTCGGATGCGCTTCTAACTTGATCCAACCTGCTCAGTTTGATAAGTCGCTTGGATAGCATCGCTTCGTTCCTCTCCTCTAGAAAATGAATCCTCCCTCTTTCTTCTGTCAATCCCGTAAAAACCAAACATCTATCTAACTCACAACTCACCTTGCCCGATCGCCTTGGCGGCTTCAACGACTGACTAAAACTCCAGTTTCCGCATACCAATTGATTCGATGCAGCAGTGATAGTGATGGGTACATGACTCCACAAAACCTCTCGCATGATATTGCCGGATCAGGAATGGGAATACCCCCAAGTTTCTGGCTTGATTCCGCAACTGTGTTTGTTGGACAAGCTNTACCCACAAGTTTCTGGCTTGATTTCGCAACTGTGTTTGTTGGACAAGCTCCTGCGGCAGAACAACTGAAGGAAAGGAGTAGGCAGCATCTATTGGATTGCTTTCGAATCTTTAGATATTGGTTATGTAATCATACCAACCGGTTATCTTATCTGTATAATATTTTGTAAATTGCAATTGCATATTTCATTATAGGGTCTATTCTTTAATCCATCCAATCCGAGAAAATAAAGCAAATAACTAATATCATTTTGTAGATTATAGATTATACGATTTGATCCGATCCTTAAAATTATAAATACTAGATTGTAGGTTTAGACCAAAAAAAAAAAAAAAAACTAAAAAAATNAATACTAGATAGTAGGTCTAGTCCAAAAAAAAAAAAAAAAACTGAACAGATTATGACCCGAAATTCTGAAATATCCGAATGGGTATTAAACTTTTAAACCCATACTAAACTGAAACTGACTTGTACTGAATCGAAAACGGAACTCGTAACCGAAGTACCCGAAACTTAAATTAAACTAAAGAAAATTAGATTTAACATTAGGTGTGTTCATATAATTAACACAACTTTTGTCGGTTTTTTTTTTTGTCAATTTGGGTATTATGGATATATTCTATTAAAAATAATCAATTTAATTAGGTATATTATTTCATAATTTGGTATAAGTCGAGTTAAAATAAAAAATCGAACCAAATCCAAACACATTCGGGTAATAATGAATATTTCAGTTAAATGACTTGAACTAAAGTTTAAAGTTGGACTTTAAACAAAAACATCTATTAAGCTTTTTATGTATTCGGTTTTCTTCAGGGTTTTTGGGTTTTTTCGGATTTCTTCGGGTTTTGTTTTGATTTTTTTCTGGGTTATGTTTTCGGGGTTGATCGACCCGAACCCAAAAAAACAAACCGAACCTAACCTAAAAAAAAAAAAAACCCGAACTCGACCCAAATTTTAATAAAATCCAAATGGGTAGTAAATTCATAAACCCAAATACCCGATAGCCAAACTACCCTACCGAAATCCGATTGGGTATTCGAATGTCCATACATACTATGTGGTGCCCGGTGCCGATAATTTTAGTTTAGAAAAACATTAAGTTATATATGTTAAGATCAAGTTGTAACATATGATGAACAATCAACTTTGTTTTTACAAAAATCATCATAAAAGTATAAAATCAATCGTTTTTTTTTTTTTAAACTTAACAATAAGTCAATATATGATAAGAGAATTAGCGGTCAATATCGTTTTTCTCAGTTCCTAAACATGGGATAAGACGAGTTCAACAAAAAAGTGTATAAGCCTTCTTTCAGCTCCCATAGATTAGAATAAAAAAGCTAAATCTGCAAAGTGTAAAACTAGATTCAATTAAACTAATACCGCAAAAGGTCACGAATTTTTAGTTGGCGGCTTTTCTACTTCCTGCAAAGTGTATCGCGGAAGACGCACCCATGTGAGGACAATGGCGTCTCGACTAGTTAAGGCAAGTCAATATCGAAAAAGCGCGCTTTTCTATTCCGCCTTGATGAGTGAACAAGACGTTTTGTGTCTCGTTCAAAACCTTTCGCTAACCACAACTCACTTTGTAATCATAGTATAGTTTAAGGGCCAATCCACTTGAGAGAATGATTAACGCGATAAGCACATCAAATCCTAATTAAGTTAAAGCAATCAAAAGGATTTGATTTTCAAATTTAATCCTAAACATGAAATAACTAAGCGAACTATTAAGCAATAAACAAGACAAGCAATAAAAGCAAACAAGAGCACTTAAAACAAGCTAAAACGGTTTATGAAACCAAATAAGACGAGTATTGACCAATGGATAATGGCAATAACGGCCAAGGGTAACTAACCTTGTGGGGGTTAGTTTTGCAATCAATGAGCACAATCCTAGGTAAAGGACCACTAATCTATAGATTAACCCAAATCCCTTTGGTGTTAATCCCTTTGAAGGTCATTAATTTGACTAATTTCCCAATTGTCAAATCAATGAAATTCAAGCAAGAAAACTCAAGTTCAATCAACCACTAAGCACATTAACTCATTTCTCAATGGTTAAGATGACAAAGCAAANTCAATTGTCAGATCAATGAAATTCAAGCAAGAAAACTCAAGCTCAAACAACCACTAAGCACATTAACTCATTTCTCAATGGTTAAGATGACAAAGCAAAACATTTGTTCTTTCAAGCATTTCATCAAACACCTTGTGGGTGTGAGAAATGACTAACATTTATTCATAAGTGATCAAAGAAGAAATAACATTAAGCTTACAAGATGTTTAAGGAATCTCAAATACTAACCCCACAACTCAAGATCCATCACTAACTACCCTCTAATCTACCATACCCATTGATCAATGAAGAAACTACTCACACATGACCATAGAATCAAGAGAAATTGAAAGATAAGACATGATTAATTAAAGATGATATTAATAGTTTGTCAAACCAAAAATCAAATCTCTGAATCTTAAAAAGAAGATCTAAGAGGATGACAAGAGAGTTTGGGTTTTTTGTTTTGGGTAAAGCTTATCCTCTAAAAAACAACAACAAAAAAGGTATTTATAGGCAAAACCCGGAAAGTCAACAAAAATAACAAAAGTCAACAAAATCTGAGGGAAGGGGAAAATGNAAACCAAAAATCAAATCTCTGAATCTTAAAAAGAAGATCTAAGAGGATGACAAGAGAGTTTGGGGTTTTTCTTTTGGGTAAAGCTTATCCTATAAAAAACAACAACAAAAAGGTATTTATAGGCAAAACCCGGAAAAGTCAACAAAAATAACAAAAGTCAACAAAATCTGAGGGAAGGGGAAAATGTCACTGGCATAAGGTGTGGACCCGATGCCAGTGACACAGGAAACACCCTATTTTGAGCCACTTTGTGCAGCTGGCTTCGGGTGTCCCACATCGGGTGTGACCCGATGCCACTCTCTTCAACTTTGCCTTCTCTTCACTCTTTTGCTTGATCCTTTGCTTGTTTGCTCATCCCTTGATCCTCATGCATCCATTCCAAGTCTCATCATGTCCAAATAGCTCAAGAAGTACCTAAAACATACAAATATGTTGCGAATGCAAGAATGCAAGCCAAAATGCATAATGTAACCAAATGCATGACAAACTATCAACAAATGAGGCAAAAACTAGATAAAATTAATGCAAAACAAAGGTGAAAACAGTCCTAAATGCAATACATCAATAAGCTTCGACTAAGAGAGGCAACAAGAAGCGTGCTTTTCTGATAGAGCCATTTTAATGTATAATTTTGAAAATTATGTGGATGTTTTGGTAACTTATCAAGTTTATGATCAACTAATGATTCAATTTTCTTTATATGGAAACAAAATCGAGGAAAATATGCAATAAGAAAATCACGTAAAACATTAAATTAGAAAAATATGCAACCACTAAATCATTGTAAACCTATCTTCTTTTGTTTTCTTTCGAATCAGTTTAATGAAGTGTGTTTGCTTTTACAGAGTTCATGTTTTTTTTT
>OVAP01003616.1:0-16281 GCA_900406295.1 Aurinia saxatilis
ACAATTTTTTTATTGTTACGAAATATTTGTCATTGTGACGAAATATTTCGTCGTAATGAGACTTTTTTCTTGTAGTGTTTCTTCCTCTGCCTTTTACTTTATGGTACTAAGATAAATAACGATTTCAAAGTATAAGGAGTCATTGTAATGAAACAGTTAAACAACAAACTGGCGAAACGGAGAACAAAGGAACAAAAAATACAAAGCAAATAAACTTGAACTCAAGTTGTCCTTCAACGGAGAAGTGTTTGCACAGCCATATGCTCTTCGTAGAGCCTAAAATCTTGCAGAAAGCAGCGTACTCCTCTAGATTCTCATCCAGATTGGCTTATGCTTGCAGATTACAAAACCCAGTCTAGATGTAATAGCTCTTCAATCTTTTTTGGGGCTAGAGAGTCCTTGCTTTTATGGTCCTCAATCTCAAGAACTATACCAAAGACAGATTGGTAGTGACACTTTACCGAGATGAAAGGGATTCAAGCCTCTACAAAATGGCTTCTCCAATTCTCTAGAGAGGATCAAAATCAGAGGACTTGCATTAACCAATTCTACCGAGCTACTGATTTTTGTGCCGATAGAAAAAGGGTGTACTTTTACGGAGCAACTAATTTGTAAAGTGGGATAATGTTCTAAAAGAGAATATGAAGCTTACCTGTAAAACCATTTTGACTGAGATCTAGCTCTTGGAATCAAAGACGAACACGAAGCGCAACGGTAGCACAAGCGAGTTCAAGCTTGTGTTTTGAGAATTGCTTGGTAATGGTTAGGAACAATATCTCAACATAAGGTAAAGGTGCACAATTCCGAATCTCAACATAAATCCAGATAATCAGACATGAAGAAGAAAATCTATTTTTACAAGAATTATTTAGATGAATGTTTCTTATGAATTAAAATAATTTATAAAGTACACGTTATAGTTTTTAGCTAAACTCATTTACGTTACTTTTTTTATTAATATATTGTAGGATAGGTTGGAGGATTAGTTGTAGAGCTTTTGAATAAAGAAAATGTTATTTAAAATCTAGAAGCAGACAAACCTTTTAAGAATAAAATATAAAAATGTTAAAGAAGTCATCCTGTAATTATAGAAATTAACATTTGATTTATTCTAGGTTGGCAACGTAAAACTAGTGCAATTGTAAGAATATCAACTCGAGTCATATCATAGAACTTTTTTCGCCGCAAATACCTAATCTCAACCATCAACGATCGTCTCTTAAGTCCGTTACAAACTGCCAACATTTCTTCTAAAAACTAAACATATCAGTCTAACTTTGTATATGGTAACCTACCAAATAAATATAAAAAGATCACCTTCACTCAACAAATTCCTATACAAAACAATAAAAAGGCCAAAAGAATGGAATCTTCATCGTGTGCATTGGTCCCTATACTGGCTATAGTAGCCATACAACTACTCCTTGTACACAGCGTTTCGTCCTTGAACATGACTAATGGGTATCTTCACCACAAATGCTACGTCGGTCAAGGGAAATACAAGCCCCGAAGTGATTACGACAAAGGCCTGAATAGTATCATCAATTCAATCCCGAAGAGTACCAATTTTAGCAGCGGTTTCGAACAGGAGTCTTCTGGTGAGGGTCCTAGTTACGTCTCCGTCACCCATCAGTGCCGTGGAGACTCTTACGGTCCTAAGTGTCGCTCCTGCTATGCCACCGCTATCTCCGGGGTAATTTCAATTTAGTCATATTGATTAGTTGTCACAAAAATATTATACATGTGTGAATGAAAATTAATCCATGCATTGTTGTTATTGATCGTTGCATCAATATGCAAAATCTATATGGCAGCTTCGTAGGAGATGTCCGAATTAAGGGGGGTATTATATGGTATGATCAATGTCTTCTCGAGTTTTCTGCAATCAATACTTCGGATCAGGTCGATTACGAAAACAATTTTTGTATGGCCAACGCTAAAATCGTGAGCAGCAACCAGGATGAGTTCGTCATGAAATGGATGGCTCTCGTGGATAACCTGACAGGTATAGCCGTGAATAAAAAGAAAACAGACCCAACATTGTTTTACGCGGTAGGGGAGAGGAAGTTTGGGACGAAGACGTTGTACGGAATGGTGCAGTGTACGAGTGATTTAAGTGGCAAGGGTTGTCTGGAGTGTGTCGGACATAATGCTGCGCATTTTTTCAAATGCTGCGAGGTAAAGGTAGGAGCGAGAGTTTTGGGTAGGAGCTGTAACTTTAGATTTGAGTTTTACCCTTTTGTTACTAGCAAGCCGGATCGCGTATATTTGGAGACGTAAGTTTGGAAGAAAAGATGTGCGGTTATACATTTTTTACAAAAGCATTAATTTATATGATTAATTTATCTAAATATCATATACTGTACTTTAATTTTTTTATTAAACGTATCGACGTATCGTGAATAGTTTCCTTTATGAGGTTGTCATGTAAATTTGCGTTTTTTTTTTCTTTCTAAAATCAGCATTATGATTATGATGAAAATTAATTAATTCTAGGTTACGATCCGGTTGGATCTAATGGGGTGATTGGTAAAGATAGTAGATTCTAGAGCACTAAACTGCTTTCAATCATGTTATAGAAAGATTGATCTTTTTTTTTAAACTACAATTTTTTGTTTTTTATTTTTTTATTTTGTGCTATAGATAACCCGAAAAAAATAAAGCTCTAATATTTTGACTTTACAAAAAATTAAAATCCACAACCAAAATCTTACAGCATTAAAATCTGTAGCCACAGGAAAAAAAATCTACAACCCGATTTCTACAGTAAAAAAATCCAGAACTACAACCATAACCAATCGAACCCTAACTTCCTTCTTGGCATTGGTGACTTTTCCATTTTTTAAGATCTCTTCTGCCTTGCATGTCGACTCTGTTGGTGTTAGATCATCGTCTAGAGGCCGCAACATCTCTTTGCGGAATGAGTTTGGTTAACTTTTCTTTTTACTAACGCGTGATCTCCTCTTGTTTGGGTTTAGTTTTACTTCTGCTGCTAGCCCTCGACTCTTTGGTGATCGGTTCAAACTTCTTTTGGTTCAATCTGGCGGCGGGTCTCGGCATCATCTTGTCAAGCTTTTTGCTCCTTGACTTGATCAGATAGGGGTCCACTCCTGTTCGGATTATCTATTAATTTTCTCTAGGGGTGGGCTTTCAGATACACGTTCGGGTTCGATTTAGATTTTTTGGATTTTCGAGTATTTTGGTAAAGGGGTATAGTACCCGTTCGGATGCTTTATAGGTTTGGGTCGGATTCGGTTCAGTACCATTCGGGTTCAGGTCGGGTTCGGATATTCGAAAAATAAAATAAAATAGGTTCAATCTGAATAAAGCTTGGTTAAATTTTAATAAATATAGGTAATAAAATCATATATTTTGGTTTGGATATTTCAATTGCTTTGATAAAAAAATAACTAATAATCTTCATATTTATAATTACAATTTTGGAAAAATTGATAGACTAACTTTAAATATAGTTAATATTGTAGGTATATAATTGTATTTCGGGTATTTTCGGGTATCCATTCAGTTATTGGTTTCGTATTCGGGTTTGGTTCTTCGGATATAAGAGTTTAGTATTCGTTCAGGTATTTGTCGGTTTGGATTCAAATTCGGTTCTATTTTTTTCATCTCGGATTTGGTTTGGTTCAGTAATTCGGATTCGAACATTTTGCCCAGGTTTCTCCTTAGTTTTCTTCTGGTTAGGTAGCTCAAGTTCTAATTTGTGAGGTCGATATTAATTCACTATAGGAGGATTAGTGATTTCCCATTGTTTAGAATTACCTTTGCCCTTTGGGGTGTTACTCAATTTGGTCCTAACTTGAGCTGAAATAGGGTTTTGTAATTTTGGAGTAGCTTTCAGTTTGACTATTGTCTTAGTTCCACAAGTTTGGCTCTGGAAATTATATTTGGTCCGCCGCTCTTCTCTCCTGGGGTTAGAGTTCTGCCGCGGCTTGTATCTAATTTTTTGTTTCTGTTTTTAATAAAATATTTTAGATTAAAAAAAGAAGACGATTAAGACCAGCGTGATATATATATTGTACACTTATTTTGAATTCCATTAGGCATCCTTTTCATTTTAACAAAGACTAAAAAGATATTCTTGAAAAGGAATATATATGTTTTTTTTTAAATACTCTAATAAATTCTTAAAATGAATTCTTAAAAATATTTTCTTTCCTTATTATTTTATAAATTAAAAGACAAAATATGATTTTTATAGCTGATATGTCATTAAAAACTTAATCAATTAATTTATACTATGTCCAAAAATAATTGTTGTCATCAATGATATCCGTTTCTTGTAACCCTTTGTTTAATAAGACTGATTATGTATATATAATTTAAATGATTGATTGTTTACAATTGATCTCTTTCTTTACCATGGGATTTTTCTTTACTTAATAATGTTATATGAATGGTCACTTGTATTTGAATTTATTACTCCCTCCATTTCATATTACGTATCATTCTAGATTATTTCACATTTTAAAAAAAATATTTTCTTTCCTTATTATTTTATAAATTAAAAGACAAAATATGATTTTTATAGCTGATATGTCATTAAAAACTTAATCAATTAATTTATACTATGTCCAAAAATAATTGTTGTCATCAATGATACCCGTTTCTTGTAACCCTTTTTTTTTAATAAGACTGATTTTGTATATATAATTTAAATGATTGATTGTTTACAATTGATCTCTTTCTTTACGATGGGATTTTTCTTTACTTAATAATGTTATATGAATTGTCACTTGTATTTGGAATTTATTACTCCCTCCATTTCATATTACGTATCATTCTAGATTATTTCATATTTTTTAAAGAAAACACACTAAAAATTATATTATACCCTTAAACAAGAACTTGACTCTTGACATTCTTGATAAAACTTGAGATTAAAGTAGGTATGTAAAACAAAAAGTTATATTGAAAAACGAAAATAACAAATAATTTGAAACAAAAAATTAAGTCTAGAATGACAAATAAATTGAAATGAAGGGAGCATTTAATTTAGATGTAAGTCTCTAAATTAGTTAAATTTATCAACTAATTAATTATTACAAATATAAAATTTTATTCACTATTAGTATTTAAAGAAAAATTTCTTCGAATCACACACTTACATACATAAAAAAAGAATGTATGTAATTTTTTTTTTTTGTATATAAGTGATTCATTGGCTTTCAACTCAAATTAAATGGTAATGGATCGACATACATTCTTTATATAATGTTTAAGTCCCTAATCAATTTTCGATGTAATTTGTATTGAGAACTAGTGGATGATCCGCGCTTCGCGCGGAAGTTTATATATCGTGATTCATATAATCATAATTTGTTATTGTTTTGGATTATCATCACCTACTCCCCGTAAGATTCATCTGGCAAATCCATCAAACTTCTTAAAACTTCTACAATCGTCCTTTCATCTTAAACATATATTTTCCGACAAGTCCAAACACCGATTGGTAATCATCAAAATGAAATATTTGTACCATTTTGTTATTTTCATGCCTAGCTAGTGGTTTTTCGTATGATATGAGTGTAGAAAATGTTTTAGAATGTTTCATCCCTTTATTTTCTAGAAAATCATATTGAACATTTTATTGTTTCGGGTTAACACCGTCCACCTTTCACCTTTCACCTTTCATGGCATTCGTTTTCGCAAATCACACCTTTTAAGTTCCTTTAAACTTCATCAAGCTTCCTTCAGTCTAAATATTTTTTTTTCCTTACATGTCCAAACGCCAATTTCTGTGTTCTCTTATAAATCACTTTGAAACATCCATGGAAATCATAAAAGTGTGTCCTAAACAATGACTAACCAATTCATTTTGTCATATTTTTACCGTATAAAGTTTTTTTTTAAAGAAAATCAAACTAAAAGTGATAAGGGAAAAAATATTTGTATATTTTTTAATCATTATTGTTTTTTCCGTTTGATTACATATATAATTGATAAGAAACATTAATTGATGATATATAACACATTATAAAAAAAAATTCAAATTATTTTTAAGATCCACTAACATACAAATGAATGATGGTTATTACATGTTAAAATTGATAATGAATAAGATGAAGAGAACACATCTTTTTGGGGCTAATTTGTATGTTGTCCAAAATGGGCCTTCAAATTAGGCAAATAGCCATGTAATAATTGAAATTGAATCAGTAACCAAAAGAACTTTACAAAGACTTTTTTGTCCTCACCAAATCTCTGAAATATCAATTTCTCTCTTCTCTGAAAAAAAAAATGACGTCATTCTTCTTCCTCCCTTTCTCCTTTTCTCTTCCTCCATTAATAGTTGCATCTTTCTTCATCCCCCTTAATTTCTCTTTTCTTTGTTCGTTCTTCTTCCTTCCTAAGTTCTCCTTTTCGCTTTCTTGGTTTGCAAATCCTAGTGGTGAGTTGAGGCTTTAACCAAATCCCACATCTTTCCCACCATTAAAATCGGCAGCTCTTGATCAAATTCAACACCTATAAATCAAAATTCGACCGATTCCTGATTGACCCAATCACCTAAAACCTAATCTTGACCTCGTTTCGATGAACCCACCGATCCCTAATTCCATCTTCTTTGAGTCCATGAAGCATATGAACAAAACAGTTTTCTTTGAAGAATTCTCTTCTTTTGGGAACTGTATCTTGAAGAAGAGGAAGATGAACAAAGCTCGTTGTAGATTTAGATTGAAGGTTTAGATATGTTCAATTTTACTTATTGTACTACTTAGAAAATCATATATTTTCGTTCTGTTTTGTTTCACATATAACACTATTCTACTTTGTCATCCATTCCGAGTACTCAATAAACCGTAAACTTATCTTAACAATCAGACTTATAGGCATAAACATGTAAATCTCAATCATCTCAAAAATATATTTGGTTGCTAGGAGTAAGGATAAAGATTCTTTTATTTGAAAAAGTAAGAACATATAATAGACCAATTGGGTATTATTATACTAAATAAAATAGTACGAAAATTTCAAATAGAACTAATTCTATACTATATTTTCTTCTAAATGCAAATCTGTATTAGAAAGCTTCAATTGCTTGAAATATGCAATTACTTAAAATCTGCAATTGAAATACTTGTTAACCATTGTTTCTTTGCAGTTGTCCAAATAGAATAATATGTCAAAAAAACGAAATAGGACAATACTCGCTTCATCTTTCTCTTTACTTGATTAATTCTGGGGTTTTAGTGTCATACAACACATTAACATAAGTTTTGGACTAGATTATGAGCCTCAAATTTGTACCCAAACCCAGAGGCTTTGATTCCACTTCCTAGTTTATTTAAAACTTGTTTAATGATGTTTAAGATGTATGGTAATAATCATATTAAATGCTTTCTTCAATCAAATTCAACGTTCCTCACAAAACTATTTAAGAAGGTCAAAATTTGTGTTTGGGTAATTGGATCGATCAAGAATCGGTGTAATTTTGATGGGTTGGTGTTGAATTTGATCAAGAAGGTGCCAATTTTATACGTGTAGCCATTAACGAAGGGAGAGAAAAAGAGAAAGGGGATGAAGAAGAAGGATGAGAAATTGGGAAATGAGGAAGAAGAGATAGATATAGCCATTAATGGAAAAAGAGAAAAGGAGAAACGGGGTGAAGAAGAAGGATAAAAACTTAGGGAGGAAGAAGAAGAGAGTTGGTTTGCGTGAGAAGAGAAGAGAGAAAAAATAATAGAAGGGTAAAATAGGATTAAAGCCTATTAATATGTGTGTATTGTAGCCATAGTTTTCAACTTGTCATATATAAAATTTTAGTTATTTTTTGGTTATTTTTGCTAAAATCCTATTATATATATATCATTAAGGACACTTTCGGCTTCCTGGTATCTGTAATTGGCAAAGGTGAACGTTCTTTCCATCATGAAACAATCTGGAATGGCTTCAGGCAAGGGTCCTATCTCCAAATGTGAGGTGATCAAGGTTTCTAAGGCGGACATTGAACGGCGAATTCAACAACATTCACTTACGTTGATGGGGCGGATCTGGAAGCCCAATTTTGAGCATATTGTCACGACCCAAATCCGCGAGAAGGAAATAAGTACGGACACGGGGGGTTTCTCATCCACACTTAGAGAATTTCCAAGGCTTCTTCCTATGAATAATGTTCAGGAGAAATCTAGAAGTTTCTAGAAGAGTGTGGAAGAATGAAGAAGGATGTAGAAGAGTAGAGAATAGTAGAGAATTCTAGAATATGTCTAGGAAATTGTAGAATGGTAATAAATGAGGAAGGATCTAGATGAACTTTCCTCCTATATAAGGGATGGGGATCCCTCATTTGTAAACCATCCAAGCAAATCTAATAATAAAAAGTTCTCTAAACACTCTTTCTCTCTACAAAAACGTCCATCTCTCTCTAGGAATCGATAAGGGTATCAGTGTTGGCTGACTTAGCAATCGCAAGGGGTGAAAATGTGCTAAGGCCACACGGTTTTGGTTCGACGAAGGAATTAGACTGTGACAAGTGGTATCAGAGCGAGTTTCTATCGTGGGAAGAGGAGTTTCTATCGACGGGAGTATGGCGAGAATCGACAAGAACAAGGAGAATCTCAAGGATACTTCCGGTTCATCCGAGGTGGTGGACGAGTGGGGAAGGCCTATTCTGCCCGAGGGGCAAATCCGTCGAGACAAGAGTGTTTAACGAGGGGGTTGGGTAATGCAATAGAAGAGCTTGGATCACGGCTCGAGAGGGTCGAGCATACTACAGCAGAGGTCGAGAAATTCGTGTTCAAAGAGTTCGGACGTATCAAGGAAAACACGGTCGAGTCGGATGCTCGACTAGCCAAGTTGGAGGACACAGTGATGGGAGCTATCCAAGGTCTTAGGGAAAGCATCGATGGGATGCAAACCCGCATCAAATTGTTGGAAGAAGACTTGGCGTTGTGCAAACGTACGGTTGCCAACGAAGGGGCTGAGATCATCGGGACAAGTTCGGTGAGGGTTGATTACTCGAAACCATCGAGATTCAACGGCGTGAGGGACACCCAAGAAGTGGAGAAATTTGTGTGGGAGATGGAGCGATACTTTGAGAATCTTGGTCTTACGGATCAGCTGTTGAAGATCAAGACCGCGACATCTTACCTAACAGAGACGGCAATGCTTTGGTGGAGGAGGGAACATGCGGAAATCGAGCGAGGGATTGTTCGGATTGAGACATGGGATGAGTTTAAACGTGATTTGAAGCGGCAATTTTACCCGGAGAACGTCGTTTACCAAGCCAGAAAGAAGTTAAGAGAACTTCGACTACGAGGTACAGTTCGCGACTATGTCAAGGAGTTTACCGCTTTACTATTTTAGATTCCGAGAATGACTGGGGATGACTCGGTGTTCTATTTCATCGATGGACTACAACCTTGGGCCAAGCAAGAGTTGCAAAGGTGTGGTGTTCAATCGGTGGATGAAGCGATCGCGGCTGCCGAGTCATTGTCCGATTCTACCACCCATGACCAACCCAAGACCTACGAGAGGCGTGATGGGCATGCGGGGAAGGGTGAAGGAGAGGACCAAATTCACGACCGTTAGTCCAAGGGGGAATGATCAAGGGTCAAGTGAATCCAGCGGGACGCATTCACGATTCGGGAAGAGCTCGAGTCGGGAAGAGTATGAGCAGCGAAAGAGATCGTTCAGTCCAAAAGGTTGGTGTTACGTGTGCAAGGGGCCACACACATTCAAGGAATGTCCGAAACTCGGATCTCAATCTGCGATGGTGGAGAAGTGTCCGATGAAGAAGAGGAGGAAGAGGAGCCACCGGAAATAATGGGTTTATTGCAACTCATTAATGCTTTGTCATCCAACCCAGAGCCAAAGTCATCGAGTAATAAGTTGATGTTCGTCGAAGCCCGAGTGAATAGGAAAGAGACCAAGCCGTTGGTCGATACGGGAGCATCTCACTACTTCATGGCGGTCGATAAGGCAAAGAGACTTGGTGTGCGCTGGACCAAGCAGGAAGGATGGATCAAGTCAGTGAATATGAAGGCCCAACCTGTTACCGGGATCGCACGGGGAGTGGATTTTGGATGGGGACTTGGAAGGGTCGAGCAGATTGTTCGGTGATCCCGATGGACGATTACAAGGTCGTGATCCGGCTGGACTTCATGGAGAAGATTGGGGCAATGCCGATGCCCTCACTTAACGCAGTGTGCATCCTTGAGAAGGGGCACTCATGTGTGGTTCCTACCGTGAAGAGATCGGGGAAGAAGCCGGGTGGAACGCAACAACTTTCAGCTATCAGGATCATGGACAATCCGGGAGTCGGGCGAGTAAAGAAGGGACATCATAAGACGACTTGGGACACGCGAGGTGCGGACCGGAGAGTACCCAACGACGAGGGCATCGCCGAAATGGGTAGGAGAGAATGTCAGGACCCAAATCCGCAAGAAGGAAAAAAGTATGGATATGAGGGGTTTCTCATCCACACTTAGAGAATTTCCAAGGCTTCTTCCTATGAATAAATTTCTGGAGAAATCTAGAAGTTTCTAGAAGAGTGTGGAAGAATAAAGAAGGATGTAGAAGAGTAGAGAATAGTAGAGAATTCTAGAATGTGTCTAGGAAATAATATAATGGTAATAAATGAGGAAGAATGTAGATGAACCTTCCTCCTATATAAGGGATGGGGATCCCTCATTTGTAAACCATCCAACCAAATATAAAAATAAGAAGTTCTCTAAACACTCTTTCTCTCTACAAAAACGTCCATCTCTCTCTAGGAACCGATAAGGTATCGGTGTTGGCTGAATTAGCAATCGTAAGGGACGAAAAGGTGCTAAGGCCACACGGTTTTGGTTCGACGAAGGAATTAGATCGTGACAATATGGAGGCCTTAATCCATAACATGCTGGAAATTTGGAGGTTGGAGGGGAAGGTGACTGGCTCGGACGGGATAGATTTCTTTTCAAATTTCCGGATAGGTTGGCAATGCAAGCGGTGCTAGCCAATGCTCCGTATCACTATAACTCTTGGATGGTGACTATGGTGCAATGGGAGCCAAGGCATACTATTGACTTTCCTTCTGATATCGGTTTCTAGGTTAAGGTACGTGGTATTCCTCCAATTTACTATGGACCAGAGAACCTGTGGATAATTGGGAGAGGCTTGGGGCATGCTACAGCAATCGATGAGAGAACACGCTATGTCCGTGTTACTCTGAATGGGTTTCAGCCTTTGGCATTCTTACAAATGGCACCTTTTGATAATGGGGATAAGATTGAGGAGGTGTTGGTAT
Organism: Aurinia saxatilis; assembly: GCA_900406295.1. Taxonomy (NCBI): domain Eukaryota; kingdom Viridiplantae; phylum Streptophyta; class Magnoliopsida; order Brassicales; family Brassicaceae; genus Aurinia; species Aurinia saxatilis. Next base: position 11,246 of record OVAP01003616.1, read on the forward strand.
CACTGGAATATGTGAAATTGTTGAATTATTGCACACATTGTTGTTTGGTGTCTCATTTAATTGATGAGTGTCCAGACTTAGGAAAGGGGGAGAAGAAGTTAGGTGATGCGGCGGATCTTCAGGTGCAAGACAGAGTGGAGCAAAAGGCAGAAGGGCAATGGGAGGTGCAACGTAGGAGGTCGAAACGACCTTTACAGACTTTGGAAACCGGAACCAGGGGTCAAGGCAATGGTGACAGCAGGCATGGTGACAACAGAGATTTTCAGCCTCGGCGAGCTACACGATCTAGTGTGTCTATACGAGAGCCCACGGGTGATAAGAGAAGGGGGCCAACTGAGCGTGAGAAGTATGATAAAATGAAGGAGAGGGTGCCACCTTACCAAAAACATCCTAAACCCATGTACAATTCAAATGGTACTCGCGGGAGAGTATCTAGTTGGCCGGTTCCTTTGTATCTGTCATATTAGCATGGTGGTGATCAAAGGGACATTGTGGAACATGATGTTCCGTCTATGGCATCTTCTGGTTTGGGAAAATGCAGTGACAGGCCTCGGAGGATACTTTGTTGGGAGAGGATGGCGAGTATTTGCAGTTTGATACGGAAGCATTGGGACTCGAGGGATTTCAGGTGGATGATACCCATACCACATCAGGTATGCCTAAATCTGAACAGCTGAATTTGGAGATCGAGAGTTTAAACACTAGTTTTGATAACATTACTGTTAGCTCAAGTACGGCAAGTGTGGGTATTGGTAACAAAAAGGATAGGGGACTGATTGGCTCTGGTTTTTAAAAATGGTTGTTGAGTAATATGGTTTCCCCTAAGAAGCGGAAACCTCACTTACCTCTGGTTCGTCGCAGGTTTCGAGGACCAAGTCTATGACGGAGAAGACTATGAGGACAACCAAGACTACAACAACAGGGAAGGCGGGGCTCCCGAAACCGCCAGCTAAAACGTGAAAGTCTTAAGCTGGAATTGTCAAGGGCTTGGGAGTCACTTGACAAAAGATTTCTTAAGGGACTTATGGAAGCAACGCATGCCGGAGATTTTATTTTTATCTGAAAAAACGACGTTTTAGTTACTTGGACAATTTGAAATATCATTTAGGTTATAATAATTTGTTTACGGTTGATCCCATTGGGTCAAATGGCGGTTTACCCTTATTTTATTTAAATGCTTTGGAATTGGAAATTTTATTTTTCAGAAATCATCTTATCAATACAAGTGCACGGGCTAATGGCGAAATAATTTTTCTTACTTTTGTGTATGGTGACCCAGTAATTACGAGACGAGGTCTCGTTTGGGACCATTTATTAATCGAGGATTTTAATGAGATTACTGAAAATCATGAAAAACAAGGAGGTCCGCTACGATCAGCACGATCGTTCCTACAATTTAATAGTATGATAAATCATTGCGGAATGCTGGAATTTCCTTTCTACATAAATAAGTTGTCATGGCGGGGTAATCGTATTATACAAAAGAATGGTGAACGGAGAAAGAAAAAAATTAGATGTAGACTAGATCGGGCTTTAGGTAATGAGGAATGGCATAGTAAATACTCTTCCTCTGCGGTGAAATATATGCCAATGATCGGATCAGACCATCGACCAATTTTGGGTATTTTCTTTGCGCCTGAATTTTCCAGGAAAAAATCCTTTAGGTTTGATAAGAGATGGGTGGGCAAAGACGGCTTACAAGACGCGATATAACTGGCTGGAACCGGACAAGGAATTTCAGGCCCACGGGCTTTGTGGAAAAAAAATAGAGAACTGTCGTAATGCCATTTCGTGGTGGCGTAAGAACAATGTACTATCGGGCCAAGCTAATTTAGCAATGTTAAAGGATGCACTTGAAGAGGCTAAACAGGATGAATCGGTCTCCGAGCAGGAGATTTGTGCTAGTACGACAAAACTTCAGGAGGCTTATAAGGATGAAGAATTATTTTGGAAACAAAAAAGTCGAAACCTTTGGCTAAAGGAAGGAGACAAAAATATGAAATTCTTTCATGCGGTCGCAAAGCAACGAAGGATTTGTAACTAGATTTTGGGGTTGCTAGAACCTAGTGGGACGTGGGCAGAGACAGAGGAGGGGATGGAAAAAGTGGCTATTAAATACTTTAAGGGTTTGTTTACACCGTCAGGGGCGGACACTGCCGTTGAGTTTCTACAAGCTGTCACTCATAAGGTCACAGATGATATAAATCGGGGTATGCTGCAGGAACTTACTTAGGATGAGGTTCGAAGAGCACTTTTAGTATGCACCCGAAAAATTCCCGGGCCCGTACGGAATGACGGCTCTTTTTTATCAGAGATTTTGGCCCTCTATCAAAACAGAGTTGGTCAGTCTGGTACAAGATTTTTTCCTTACAGGTAGCTTTGACAGACGCCTCAACGACACAAATATTTTTTTGATTCTGAAATTGATCATCCTAAAGGCATGGGGGATTTCCAACCGATTAACTTGTGTAATGTCAACTACAAAGTTATTTCAAAGGTTTTATGTTTGGGGTTAAAGGGCATGTTGCCTCAGTTGGTTTCCGAAACTCAGTCGGCGTTTGTTTCAGGGAGATTGATAACAGACAATATTTTGATAGCACAGAAAATGTTTCATGGCCTACAAACCAACCAAGCTTGTCATAAGAAATTTATGGCAATAAAGACGGATATGAGTAAGGCATATGAACGTATTGAATGGGGATTCTTTGAAGCGGTGTTAAGTCGATTAAGTTTTGAGGATTCTTGTGTTTCAAGGATTATGTGGTGTGTGAAGTCAGTATCCTTTCAAGTTTTGCTGAATGGAGATCCAAAAGGTCTGATCCTGCCAGCGCGAGGTTTACGACAGTGGGATCCATTATCGTCGTATCTGTTTTTTTTGTGTACCGAAGCCCTAATCGCCAATTTGAGGCAGCAGGAGTTGAGCAAGTCTATAACTGGACTAAAAGTGGCTCGGGCCAGACCGACTATTTCACATTTGCTTTTTGCAGATGATAGTTTGTTTTTTTTTGTAAAGCAAATTTGGTAGAATATGCTCGGATATTGGACGTCTTGGGGGATTATGGGACAACTTCGGGTCAAGTTATAAATTTTGACAAGTCTTCCATACTTTTTGGGCATAAGGTCCCGGATGGTGTCCGCCAATCTATGAAAAATATGCTGGGTATTCAAAAGGAAGGTGGAATGGGTAATTATCTGAGAATCCCAGAAAGTTTAGGAGGATCTAAAGCTAAGATCTTTAGTTATGTTATTCATAACCTGAACGGTCGGGTGAATGGATGGTCGTCCAGACTTCTTTCCAAAGGCGGCAAAGAGGTTATAATTAAATCGGTCGCATTTGCATTGCCCAATCATGTTATGTTATTGTTTAAACTCCCCCCAGATATTAACTTCAAAGTTAAACAGTGCTATTTCAAATTTCTGGTGGAATTCTAATGGTACCTCTCGCGGCATCCATTGGATTGTATGGGACCAATTATGTCTTTCCAGAAACGAAGGCGGACTTGGTTTCCGTTCTTTGGAACACGTTAATACCGCTTTATTGGCTAAACAACTATGGAGGCTATACTAGTGTCCGGAGTCTTTGGTGGCTCGTGTATTCAAAGGCCGATATTTTAGGAACACGAGGCCATTTCAAGCTAAAAGGGCTCACTCTCCATCTTAAGGTTGGAGCAGTATTTTCTCAGCTAAGGATGTTCTTTTCCAAGGGATCCAGTTTCGAGTAGGGGACGGGCGCTCTTTCGGTTTGGGATGATCCATGGATACCAGATGATCTTCCAAGACCGGCACGGGGTCCAGGGAAGGAATACTTTCAGGATTTGATGGTTCACCAACTAATGAATTCGGATGGTACGGACTACAATGTCACATTATTACATCAGTTAATGGACTCTGAGGATGTCCATCTTATACGAGGTTTAGGTCTTCGTTCACAAATTTGCCAGGATAAGATTTTATGGCATTTCACGAAATCAGGAAAATACACAGATAAATCGGGGTATGGGCTGTCTTACTCTTTAGACCATGCGGAAGACACCCCAATGATAAAGGAACCTAGCGTTACAGTTTTAGAGGCACACGTATGGCAGCTGCATTGTCCAGCTAAAATTAAGCACTTTCTTTGGCAGGCGCTTACTGGTTCCATGGCAGTGTTATCACGATTGCGGGAACGCGGCATACGCCTGGACATGACTTGCCCAAGATGTGGACAAGCCGAAGAGACAATTAATCACGCCTTATTTGAATGTTCGTGGGCGCGTAAAATATGAGAGTTGGCTAATTATTCTTGGCATGACAACATATTTCCGGATGGATCGATTTATGTGAATATGGATTATTTATTTTGGCGTCTTCCTGACCATAATATCAATGCAGTAGATTGGCTAGCAAATAAAAATAGGCATCCCTAGATTCTTTGGTACATTTGGAAATCCAGGAATAACAAGTTTTTTCGTGGCTGTTATATCACGAAGTTGAGAGTTCGTAGATGCGGCTATGTTCTTCAATAAATGCTCTGTTTCACGTTTTCTCTTTATTCGTCTTCTCTTGTTCCATCTTGCTAAGCATGTCTTGTTTTTTAGCCTATTTGTAGTTTTTGCCGAGTTCGAAAATAGCAGCTATTGAAACAAAAAGAAGTGGATATATTGTTTTTAAAGTATGCTAAGAAGATTGGAATGATAGCAGTGAAGATAGCCTTAGCCGAGTTCGAAATATAGAGTTTAGCAGATACTGAATTATCGATCATGTAGCAGTTTGTGTTGATTCTTCAAAAAACTCACTTTCACATGGTTTTAAATCTTTGTAATGACCAAATTCTTAAAACTGTAAAATTATTTGCTAGAAGAGTAAATCTAGGCTTGATACGATCGATTTGTGAGTGCTAGGTGCAAGAACTCTTCTTCCTTCATTGGCATCCTCTTTGTTTGTCTTTGAGCAAGAACTTTTCCTCCTTCATTTTGACTCCACATATCATTTATGTCTTGCAAGTCACTATCACTACAAGAAAGCACGTCGTTTGCGAGGGCCGGTTTCCACGCAAA